>CM053752.1:7907334-7934156 GCA_028658305.1 Pachyuromys duprasi | reverse complement strand
ATTTCTTTGAGGGCCTTGTTCATTTCCTCTTTTTGTCTCTCCTCTTGTTCCTCCAATATCTGCATAATCCAAGCTTTAATATAATTTTCCTGTGTTTCCGCTGAAGTAAAAACTCCACTGGTTTTGGGTGTTTCCGGTGGGGCCATGGTGTCCTGATTTTTGTTGGGTGAATTCTTTCGCCGATTTCTGGGCATTTGTTTATATATAATCAGGGAGCTGTTTGTGCTTTAAGGCTGTACTTCAGTCTGAATCTGTCAATCTCTTGTGTCAGGAGTATTCTTCAAGAAGATCAGGGATTTCCGGTGTTTTGTGGTGTGTGTTTTGTCTCAGTTGAACTCTGTTGTGGGCTCTGTGTGCCCAGCTTCGTGCTCTGTGTGCCCAGCTTCGTGCTCTGTGCTAGAAGCTGTGAGTACTGCTGGCTGGTCACCCCTCTGGTCTGGAGTCTTTACTCCTCACTCTGTGCTAGAGTGTGAGTGTCCAGGTTTGAGATGTCAGCTGGGGACTGTGCACTCCGCCCTGGGCTTGCTGCTAAGGGCTCTCCCCTGGAATGGAGATTTGGTGCCTCCTTCTGTGCCACGGTCTGAGATGATATTTGGGGCACACACTCAGTGGGTTTGGGTTGGTGTGCATCCGCTGTATGCAGGGCTGTCTGAGATGGTGCCAGAGGCCTTCTCTGTCTGGCCCATGGACAGACACCTGAACTGGGGTTTTTGCTGGCGGATGCGTGCAGCTTTCGCCCTCAGTGTGCGGTCTGGTCAAGATGGTCCCAGGATCCTCTCAGCCATGGGTTGAGACAGAACTCGGGTTCCTCCCAGATCCGCTGGCAGACTCACACACTGACTGAGGTTTTGCTGGCGGAAGCGTGCAGCTCGCGCCCCCGCAGTGTGCGGACTGGTCAAAACAGTCCCCCAATCCACTCAGCCTGTGTTGGTTCTGGTGATCGGTTCATGCCCGCTGCACGCCAGTGGGTTGAGGCAGAACTCGGGTTCCTCGCAGACCCGCCGGCGGACTCACACACTGACTGAGTTTTTGCTGGCGGAAGCGTTTGGCTCGCGCTCCCGCAGTGTGCAGACTGGTCAAAACGGTCCCCCAATCCACTCAGTCTGGCGTGGTTCCGATGATCGGTTTGTGCCGCCGCACACCCGCGGGTTGAAGCAGAACCCGGGTGCAGTGTGCGCTCGTAGGGCGCAGTTCAGTGAAAACGGCACCCGGCTCCTCCCCAGACTGCCTGGGAGACTGTGCGATCCAGTCTACAATGGCGGGTGCAGGCGCCCAGCGCGGCGGCTCGTTCCGATCAGAGCTGTGCGCCGCTGGTCACCGGGAAATTTCTCCAGGTAATAACTGGGTTTCCCTAGGGTTTTCCCACTTGATTTTCTCACCGTAGGAGTTCCGCTCACCTGGCACTCACAATGCTGGCGTTTTAGGTCCCAGAGTTCAGTCTCCTGGTCGCTGCGTTGTTTCTGCTCTCCTACTCCTCAGACACAGTGTTCTCTCGTGGCAGCCATCTTGGAAGGCACTATTATATTTCTTTCATTGCATCAGTTATAATTGTTTTCTTTTTGGATCATTTGAAATTATTCCACTTTGTTGTGTATATCTAAAAGATGTGAGCAAACTGCTTTTCTGGGTTTTGTGATCTGCAGTATGTGTGTTAGAAATGGAAGTGTCTAGATTAGAGGACGATGGACATTTATTTACTCACTGGATTTAGGGAACTGATTTAGGCCTGCAGCAAGAACACCATTTCCCGTGAGCATCTGCATGAGGCTCACCCCTACACTCAAGAAGGGCAGGAGGCACACTTACATCCCAGGCTGACCACAGCCTTGCATTTCACTTTCCCTGTGTAACAGTCCTGTGCCCCAAATCCTCAAAAAATCAGTCCTCATTGTAGCTTTTGCTTTATTCAGGTGAACAAATATAAAGAATACACATATGTACATACACAAACACATATACGCACATATACAGACAAGTATATATACACATACATACATTTTCTCATGATTATCAACAAGTATAATTATTGCTTACTTTTAAATTTCTGTGTTTGGTTACAGTGATCCAGTTCATTTCCATTAATTGTTTTAACTCTATAGACTGTCGTGTTCTTGCCATTAGTAGTTTACTCCCCGAACATTATGCTTTTCTGTAATATGCCTTCTTTTACATTTTATTTTGCTCTATATCTGTTGTCATTTACATTTTAATCACTGAGCAATTCATGTTAGATTAATTGAACTATTTAATAGGTGACAGAATAGCTGGAGAGATGGCTCAGCAGTAAAGAACCTTGGCTGCCCTTCCAGAGGACCTGGGTTCAGGTTCATTTATCCGAATGGCAGCTTACAATTGTCTCCAGTTACAGGGGATCCAGTGATCTCTTGCCTCTGTAGGCACTGCACACACATAGTGCATACCTGTGATCGCTGCAGGTAGGCAGAGCTCTGTGAGTTTGAGGCCAGCCTGGTCTACAAAGTGAGTCCAGGACAGCTGAGGCTATACAGAGAAACCCTGTCTCAAAAAACAAAACAAAACAAAACAAATAAATAAATAAGTAAATAATAACTTTACTCATTTTGTTAGTATTATCTGATCAAGAATTGATGTTTTCTTGGTACTTTTCCATGTAACTTTCAGTTGGTTTATAGCCTTTAATCTACCTCAAATTCCCCAACGAAAGGTCTCCTTATTTTATAGTTATATTACTTACAACAAAAATAGGCTAGATAATGCATTCATTTACTCACTTTATATATATATATATATATATATATATATATATATGTTTATTTTTAGCTATGCTTTTTTTCTTCCCTCCTTTTAAATCATAGCTGTCTCCAAGGGAAGATTTACCACCACTGAGACGGCTCACTAATTACAGCATTTCAAAGGAAAAGATTCAAAAGTATTTTGAGTAACTGGAAATGTTTTGGGAAAAAACACTTTCTAAGCCACGAAGCAGTGGCTTATATGTTTTTTTAAGAGTCAACAAGCACTCTGAGGAGTTGACATCTCTCAAGCCATGAACACATACAAAAAAATAAACGCACACTATTTACCGTAAGGGACTTGCCTGTCTTGGCAAGTTCATTCATGGGTTGCCTATGAGTTCTTAGACTCTACTAAGGAAATACAACTTCCAAGGAGTTCTTATCAAATGTTAAATGTTTGAACTCAACAATTATACTCACTGTCCACCATGAGAAAGTGTCTTACATAAAAAAAAAAGTTGAGGCAGGGCATCATGGCACATGCCTTTAATCCCAGCATGTGGGAGACAGAGGCAGATGGAGTTCAAGGTCAGCCTGGTCTACATAGTGAGTTCCAGACATGTCTCAAACAAAACAAACAATCAAAATATTTTGTGAAACAGTAGTAACGAAGGTGCCATATTGCTTTATGTTCATATTTTAAATGTCTTACTGTCTGCAGATTTAGTTTGTATAAGTGCCCTGTAACACTGTGATACAATTCCATTACATTTGATGGACTCATGATGGAGGGCTGGATCAATTTTGATGGGTCTATAGGAGGGCTAGGAAGGAGCAGCAGGTAGAGGGGAGCTTGTTCATGTCTGCCTCTCACCCTGTATAGACTGATACTCTTTGCCTCCATGTGATGAAGTGATTTCATAGCCCACATCCCCCCATCTCTAGAACGTCAATATGAATTTGATTTCAGTAAGGCACAGATTCATACAATCCCCTTTACACAGCAGTAAAGCAACATTGTGAACTCTTTCATGTACTCTGTTTGCTAGCATCATGAAAAAAAGAAAAATAATTGCTTTTCATTTATGTTCACAGAAATGCATTTGAAAGCAGCAGTATTACAAGGAACCATTTTTTAAATTTAACTGTTAACCAACGGTCTCCTGGGCTCTTTGTGATTCATTTCAATAAGTGTAATTCTCCAGTGTACCGCTTGGATATTAGGTGTAAACACGCAATGTGAAAGAGAGATATGCTTTATATTTTCCATGTTTCTGATGCATTCTGGGGTGGACCCAGAAGGTCACAGGAGTGAGTTCTGCAGAAAGTCTATTCAATCAATGCAAGCTATGGACCTGCAGCCTGCAAATACTAGTGATGGGGCAGACAGAGAGGGGGGATAGGAACAGTCCTCTACAGAGAACATGTCCTGACCCTCACCCATCTTCCTTTCTTCCTTCCTCTCAGACTGGCAAGCCTTCTGAGCATCTGGGTCAGCCAGTACACTCCGTATCCCTCTGCTGTGCTGTGATCACATTTGCTTTTCCTACCTTGCTCCGAATCTGATCTGGTGGTTGAATGAAGTAGCTATTCATTGCACAACTATTTGGGGTGCTCCTTCTGTGTGCCAGGCCTGTGCTCGGCATTCAGGGGAGACCAGAATGGATAGAGTCCCTGCCATTGGAGCTTGCAGCCTCTGGCTGAATGCATGAGAGAGAGAGAGAGCCTTGAAAGAGACATAGTGAGGGAACAACGGATTACTTTTACTGCTGAGAATGGCTGGACCGAAGATCCTGGGCGGTGACAATGGCCCTCTCTTTGCTCTCATTCATGCAGTCAGTTTATTTTGGATGGCGGAACTATCCAAGAACCATGCAGATATTTTGAAACATTGGGATCAAAGGGATAGGAAGCTGGAAGCTTCAAAAAGTTAAAACTTGACTGTTTGACTTTGTTCATCATGAATGACTCTGTGATACCCAGTGATAGGACAAAGAAGAGAAAACTGTGCTTACTGAGCATCTGCCATGTCTGTCTGTCAGCTAGGGGTGATGGTGAGGAGAAGGGAAACTTGCCTTTGCTTTAGGATGAGAGGGTGTGAGCATGGTACTGTTGCTGTTGCGGAAGCTGTTACTTCCTGCAACCCCCACCCCAGTTGCTACTTAATGTTTTGTCTGATACTACAGAAAGGATTGTTTGGTTCATGGTGGTCAAGAGTGTCAAGAAAAGAATGAAGGTTGAGTAAGAAAAACGAGGAAGATAAATTCACCAGTGCAGGACAGCATGTGCTCTTCACCCAGCTATATGTTGAGCTGAGATTAGACCTCAGAGAATCGAAAGGCACAGAGGAGACTGGGGGAGGGGCACAGTGGGGAGGGACTCCACACTTAATGCCGACCATGCCAACCCGTTTGCTTTCTTAAGAAAATCTTGCTTGAATTATCAACTGAGAAAAACAAATTCATACAGAGTTTATAGACGGAGTTTAATAAAGAAAGACTTCTGGTAGTCCTGCCAGCTAGAGACCACCAGGGTTAATAGTTTGCTCTATTTTCTTACGTACATGTGTTTATAAAACAGTAATTTGCATGTGTATTCATTATTTCTATGATTTTTCCATCTGTAAGTCATTAAAATGATCACAAGTCTATCCCACTGGCAACAGGATGCTGTCACACTGTAGCACGATGTGGGTGGTGCCTGACTTAGAGTGCCTTGACTTGGACATTTTGACTTTACCTTGATAAAAGAAAATGTGTCCACTAGCAACTGCACTTCACATTTTGAAATTTGATCGTTTTTCTGGGCTAGCAATATGCTGTGTGATCTTCTCTCACAGTGGTGGGCCACAGCGGCAGGCAGAGGCCACTGTGCCGGCCTGTGGTCCCAAGAAAATCAAGTTACAGTGTGCTGTGGCATTGCCCTGTGTTGAGTAGGCTTGAGTTACGGAGTCCACGTGTATCTTGCTATGTTTTGCTGAGATGAAATCCCGCTGTTAGCTGAGGAGCACGGTTGTCTGTCAGAAGATAAAGATGAGGCATCCAGCATCTTGCCTTTCCCTTGTTGCCTGTGTCACTGTGTGAACATCCTTGCTCAGAAATCTTTCCTCCAATCAGACGCACAAGCACAGTGGTGCTTGCCATGTCCCAGCGGCCTGAACACGCAAGTTCTGAGTCCAGCAGGGCTCTCTCTTCATCTCTGAAGCTAAATCATCACTAGCCATCTCTGCTGGCCTCCCTGGTCCAGCCTCAGTGTTGAAGGGGTTAAACCATGAGCCAGCAGGCACGCATGGCAGACCTGCTGCTATATCTTTCTGACTTCTCCTTGGTGCATAGGAAATCTAGGTTTCTGATCTCACTGTCCAGATCTTAGAGTGAACACTCTCCTCTGTGCCCTCTCCATGGTTCCATCCTTCTTCCCTGCAAGACTGTATCTCCCTAGCACATGGTCATTAGTTAGCATGGCCATTTAACCCAGACCTTCCTGTGCCCACTTCTATATGTGGTGGGTTATGTTCAGGCCTCCAGTCCTGTTTGTGATACTGATGAGCAGTGTGTCCCCGGTCAGGTCCTAAAGTCAGTGACATCGCAGAGTCACAAGGTAAGGCTATCAACAGCCCTATGGAATGGTTAATTTCATCACTTTCATTTTTACATATGAGAAACCAGAGTCACTGAGAAGTTAAGACACTGGCTCATTGTTGCTCCTGAGTGGTGGCTAAGCTGGTTGTCAACTTCAGTTTTCTGTCGTGGAGCCCTGCTCTGACTCATTGTGCCATGGCAAATGTCAGCGAAGAACTCATTTTTTAAGTTTGTAGGCAAAATAAAGCCAGGCATGTTTCATAATGTCACCTGAATTTCAGAGCTGTTGTATCATTTACGCCTCCTTTAAGAGTTCTTTAAATTCTTCTTTTAATTGTTACTGTAAGAAGGGAACCCTTTCATTAGATTGTTAAAGCTTAGACTCCTGGGGCTTAGGCTGATTCGTTTTTTGCCCTTTTGACACAAGCTTGGGTCACCTAGGAAGAGGGAACCACAGGGAAGAGGATGTTTCCGTCAGCTTGGTCCAGAGGAAGCCTGGAGGGACGGTTACTATTTTTTAAGTTGATGACTGATGTGGGGGGACCCGGCCCTCTGTGGGTGGCTCCACCCGTGGGTGGGTGGTAAGTTGCTAAGGAAGAAAGCTGAGCAAGTGTCTGGAGAAGGAAGCCAGTAAGCAGTGGTCTTCATTGGTACACACCCCCCCCGTTAACATTTCTTGTCCCCCCCTCACTTAGACTGATTCATTCCTCTTTTCAACCAGTCTTCTTTCAACATTCATGTAGTGTGTGTGTCTGTGTCTGTGTGTCTGTGTGTGAGAGAGAGCTTAATTAGGACAGTTTACATGAACATGCGTAAGAGATTATTCTCAGGATTATGTTTACCCCAATTTTAGCTTTTTGAGGAACATCCATAGTGTTTTCCATATTGGATGTACCATTTTGAGTTCCTACCAACATTTATAGGAGTTATAGCTTGTCCACATCCTAGTTAATACTTATCTTTTGTTGCTGTTTATAAGAGCCAGCTTGATAGGTATGAGATAATGGTGGTTTTTTTTTTATGGTTTTGGTTTGTATGTCTCTTTTGGTGGCAACTGTATTAATGTTCAAGGGCTCACTATGCAGATCAAAACTGATGTCATTCACGTTACCGTCCATAGATTCAGTCATTCTCCTGTCTCCATCTCTCTCGAGGACCATCTCTTCTATGTTTTCTGGATGCAGTATGCCTTTCCCTTTTCCCCCATGGTGTTCCCCACACCAACCATCAGTTTCTTCAATTTTCTCCTTCTGTTCTTCTATTATTGCTTTCCTAGCAACTAAATCTTTGTCTTCTCTCCCCCTCAGCACTTACCAAGTATAGCTTTAGTGTCTAATGATTCTTGTATGTTTTTCTCTCTTTAAAAAACACCTTTCATCATTACACTTCCTGAAACTTGGCACTTCCCATTGTGGTGTTTCAGGAGTGTTTACAAATGCATGCTTTAAATGTGAATGACATTCTGTAAATTTGTCTTATAGAGCACCTGTCTGAGAAAGCCTCGTCTTTGCGTGGAAGCCTAATTATTCATTGTGGCCATAACCAAGAGCAATGTCTTATCTAGGTATTTGCAGTCCTGCTCAAGTCCAGTGCAATCTACCTTAACAGGATTGCCATCCCTTCCCGTGTCTACACTTCAGGGCCACTGCTGTTTTCTAGCAGTCCCTGATCTGGGTTCTCTCCACTGCTGCCTTGGACTCACATTGGCTTCTGTAACTGGAGTCTCTGGCTGCCATTGTTATAAAAGTGCTGTGATGGCTAATGCTGGTTTTCAATTTGACACACTTTGTAGGAGGGAGCCTCAGTGGAAGAATTGTCTCCAACAGATGGCTCTGTGAGCATGTGTATGGAACTTGTCTTGATTGAAGATGATGTGGGAGGGCCCAACCCATTGGGGGTGATACCATTTCTAAGCAGGTGGTCTTGGAGAGTATAAAGACCCACGCAAGCCACGGAGAGCAAGCCACGGAGAGCAAGCCACGGAGAGCAAGCCACGGAGAGCAAGCCACGGAGAGCAAGCCACGGAGAGCAAGCCAGTGTGTGTTATTCCTGCTTGGTCTCTGTTCTAGTTCTGCCTCCATATTCCTGGTTGGTTTCTCTCCATGATGCACTATAACTGCAGGCTGAAATAAGTTCTTTTCTCCCCCTTTGGTTAGTGTTTTATCACAGCAACAGAGAAGCAAACAAGAACAGCTACCCACCTTTCTATTTAAAAAAAAAATCCCGGCTTTATTGATTCTCCTAAAATAATTTGCTCTTTCCTTATTTGCATTCCATAGCATTTCCTGCTGTTTTCTCTTGTGGGATTTTCCTTCCTGAGCTCTGTGTTATTTGTGTTTAGAGTTGTCTGTGTCCTCTCCTGTAGTTAGATCTATTCTAGGTACTTCAAAATGTAAAAAAACACTTTTTCCCCCCTTTGAGGATGTTTCCTTTGCTCACTGAAATGCTCTTTTTGGGCAGGAGCAAAGGAAACATCATCAAAAAGAAAGACAGTCTTTACACAGTGTACAAAAAGATCACCCCAACATTGATTATGGGTTCAGGTTATTTCTATTTTTTTTAAATTGTAAATGTTTTATTTATTTCATAATTTTATATATGAGGACTGAATTTACATCATTTCAACCCTCCTTACTCTGACACCATTCATGTCCCTCCCTATTCCCTCTCAAATTGATGACCTCTTCTGCAATTATCTGGCATCTGTCTTATCAATCAATCTATCTATCTATCTATCTATCTATCTATCTATCTATCTATCTATCTATGATCTATCCATCCTACTGAGTCCATGTAGTATTGCTGTTATGTATGTGAATTTAGGGCTGATCACTCAGGGTTGAATAGATTTCTGTTAGTGAAAGAATACAGAGAATGCTATTCAGTCTGATAGGTTTAATGATTGAAATATCACTGTGTATGTCAGCCATGGATTTGGTAACTTTGGGTCAAGGGTGAATATGGCATTTTCTGGATGTGATGTTCCATTTGGCCACTCAAGGCTCTTGTTCCCTAAAATCATCTTTGTACTTTTTCTTGGCCAATTCATGCTAATTTTATAACCTTTTAAGAAATCTACTTCTTTGTATATTCTTTTATATTTTGCATGAGTATAAATAAGCTTTAGACTTCAGGAAAATACTGTCTTGTTAAAAGTTATCATTCTGTGGAATATTTAGCTCTCTCTCTCTCTTCATTGATGGTTTTTAAGTCCTTTGGTGGCCCAATTAGAAGCACAGTTTTACCTCCCGCCCTGGACAAGTTGTAAATGAAGTAAGGAATGTGAAGAAGTAAAGTCAGAAATATCTAAGTATCAGCTTGTTTCTGCAGACTCTGTTCTAGGACTGCGGCTTGCATCTCAGGCAAGATGACCTTTTAACTCTGAACTCTAAACTCAAGTACATTTCTGCATTCCTGGGCTGTGCTATATGGTGGGCACTTCTCTGCTGGAGGATAGAGCAGAATGAGAACTAGGAATGTTCTTGATAAACTGGACTAGAGAAAGGGGTTTTTACTTACACATGACAATTTTTATTTATAATACTTTTATTCTGTTAGAATTTAATTCCATTTATTTTGATCACATTCAACCTTCTCCTCGAACTCCTCCAGATCTGCCTAGTTTGTTTACACCCCCTCAACTGGGGGAACTTAAAAGAAAACAGCCCATTAAGCCCCATTTGTGATTCAGATATGTTCTTCTGTGTGAGGTCACGCCCTGGCATCACACCCTTAAAGAAAGCCAACTCTCCCTCTCCTAGAAGATATCAGTTGCCAATAGCTCCTCAGCTGGGGTGGGAAGCTGCCTGGCCACGAAGTAGACACTCTTCCCGACAGTGTTTCATCTCTTATGCTAACCTCGTTGTGAAATGGTATGGCCAGTTATAATGGCACTGGGAAAATTTAGTGGCACTGCATTTGCCTACCCTGTGCTGAAAAGCAAAGGTGAATACAATAAAACGTGCCCGAAAGCAATCTTTCATGTGCCAACTAGTGTGGTTGCTGGTACAGGTCAATGTCACATGTGACCACTGACTTTAATCAACCTTCAGTGGCTATCAGTTTATTTCACATGTTCTCAGTCAGCTATTGAAGCATCTCATTATGAACATTTCCCCCTACAAACACCTGAGTTATGACCTCACTTAGTCACTGGCAAGCAGCTGCTGTTAGGTTCTACAAGGCATTAATTAAGGTTAGCTTATATTTGGAGAAAATTTCCCACTTCTCTCTGAAGTTACAGGTCTGCATACTTGATTAAGCAAAAACTTGCAGGATGATATTTTTCTTTCATACCTTGAAATTAATGCAACATAAAAGCAATCAACTTCATTTTTTATAGTCATATAATTGCACTGAAGGCAGACGGTTTTTGGAATTATAAGTGTTGTAAAATACACCAGTATCCTAACCACAGATTTTTATACCCTCAGATAGGAAAAAAATGTCAGTTCTATGAAGTAGTATTTAATTCATGGAAAGTTATATTTGTGAGGTTCCAGCAAGAAATGCAATTTATAATATGTATATATTAAGTAACAGCCATCAAGTATTAGAATAATGTTTAAATAGATTACCACATCACTAAATCACTGTTATGACTATATACTCCTGTTAAGTAAAAAGATACGTGAAATAATGGATTTAGAAGTCTTCTCTGGAAATGCTGTTTGCTAGCTGTGCAAAGTAGAACATGGCTTTCTGTTTTGTTTTGTTTTTTTCTTCGTATAAGTGAGACATGTTATAAGTTTCAAATTAAAATTGAATATTGGAAGCAATAATTTCTTAATGCTTAAAGAGAAAAGAGTTATAAAAACATCTCAGTTGCAATACTTCATCATTCATTCATCTGGCCTGGGCACTGATCATCCATTACTTAGCGGTAATGTTGGCACCCGCATTCTGATTAAAGGGCACAGTGTATGATACACTATGACACGTGGTATAAATTGGAGTGGAGGTGAAAATGTCATTAGTGACATTTACTACATTAATGCTGACCTTTGAAACTACTTAATTTCTGGTTATTGGTGCTATGGGAGTTATTTTCACAAAGCTGTTTTGCTCTGCCATTGTAATGTCAATGTATCTTAGGATGAAAGGAACAGCTAACACCATGGATATTACCTCAGCATAGTTTGTGGGCTCAGATCTCTCTGTGACTCTGATCTCTGAGCTTCACTGAAATGTTTGATGTCATTTTATAATCAATTATCAAGGTGTGCTTACTTACAAAGAATTTTTTTCTTTTTAGTATTATTTTCTTGATGTCACAAAGTTGGTGTTGATTTTATTGTTTCACACAAATGGCTTTTCATTTCATACTTGTTTACAGTTTACTGTCACCATTTATGTGCATCCTTTTTCAAGTTCAATCTTTAAAAGTTTCTTTTTTTAAAAATGTGTATCTTCATTGTGCATGGTACTAGATATGTTCATGCAAATATATAATGAAGATATGATGTATGTTGAGTACATACCCCCTCCTCACTCCACCCTCCCATACTGTAATGGTTATTCATGATTATCAACTTTGACGAGAGAGAGATCTAGACTCACTCAAAAGGCAAGCCACTGGGCATGCCTGTGGTGACTATCTAGATTAGGGCGCTCAGAGTGCGAAGACTCAACATAGAAGCGGGTGGCGTTATTCCCTAGTCTAGCTTCCAGGCTGTAGAAAAAGGAGAAAGCTTGCTGAGCACAAGGCTCCACCTCCCTCTGCTTCCCGTCTACAGGATGTAATGGAACCAGTATCTTAAGCTCTTGCTGCTGTTATTTCCTCATTGGGATGGACTAAACCCTAGAACTGAAGCCCAGAGCAACCCCTTCTCCCTTACGTTGCCTTTCCAGGGAATTTTACCCCAACAAACACACGTAATGAAGATAATCTCGATTTAGTCCCCCAGGAAGTTTTACTTCTACTTTTATGTTACATATACAGACATGATTTCATTTATCTCTGTAATATACAGGATCACACATGGGGTGAAAATATATTTGTCTTTGTGAGACTAGGTTTATTTGCTTAATATGATTATCTGCGTTCCGTCTACTTGACTATAAACAATATAATGTCTTTACAGTCTTCAGGGTAGAGAAGTTCACTGGGCAAATACAGCACTTTCTTCATTCACTCCTCTGTTGTCAGATACCCAGTTGGTGTCATAACAGCAACTGTGAATAGTAAACACAGAGGAGCAAGTATTGATTTGGGGTCTTTCAGGTAAGTGCTCAGAAATGGTGTGGCTGGGCCATGTGATATTTCTGTTTTCAGTTTTTTGTGGGACCCAACAGTGTCTCAGGGGTCCCTTTCCCCACATTCCCACCACCATCTGCTGTTACTGATCTTTTTAAGGACTGCCATTTTGACTGGAGCAAAAGGGAAACTAACTGCGCTTTTATTTTGTGTTTCTCTGGTGGTTAATGAGGTTTAATATCTTTTAGTTGTTTATTGGCCATTTGAATTTCATCTTTTGAGAATAGTCTGCTCATTTTATTTGTACATTCATTGATTGGGTGGTTTGTTTTCTTGTCTTTAGAGACACATCATACCAGGATAAAAAGGCTGCTCACAACGGTGTCTCAAGAAAATCAATAACATACCACAAGAAAGCCTCTTTAGATTAAGAGAGAAAAATAACTGTTTCGAATCTGTTTACTATAAAACAGGATATGGGAACCTTGGTGCTTGATAACTAAAACAGCCTGTCTTCTAACTGTCCAGTCTGAAGTATACCTGACCACACCCCATGAAGAACCCAGAGAAAACTTTGGGGATGGACAGCACATGTGTCCTCAATAATTCTGCAAAGAGCCCATGATTCCTTATTGCCTGGAGGTCATAGTGTTGGTGGGCTCGCTTTGTTTGCTGCTTATGAAAGCATGAGTTTGCTGCTTATAACTGCTTGTGCTATTCTGAAACAAACACTGTGATCTAAAAGAGTATTTCCAGTGCAGAATCCAAACAGAGAAACCGTTACACCAGTCCAACCTTTCAAGTCCCCATTTCCTGATAGGGACCATACATGCTTTCACTAAGAATGTTTTGCTTGTGTGAAAGGACATCCCTACCTTTGCCTTGGATGGGACACAGACCCCACTAGAGAGAACTGCATGCTGGCATCATTACAGGATAACAGTACAAGAGAGATGAGACCTGCCAGAGTCTGTTGCTTCTGTTCTGGCTGTATAGCCAGAACCACCAAAATTACCTCCTTAACAATAGGAAAGATGAATTTCTCCTCATGTCTTATACATGGATGGGCATGGCTTCTCTCATCCAGTGGGAGATTTGGAGCTTGTATCTACATCCTAAATATCATAAGCAATGGAAAAGAAAGTAGCAATCACTGTGAACCCAGTGTCTCCAAAGCTGAGATATAATGGTATTGTGCACAGGGGAGCCTTTTGCCTAAGCTCATCACCCGACTGGCATGAAACTTGCTTGCTGATCCCCTTGGCCGCACCCTTTGCCCTGGCTTTCAGTTCTCCTCCTCTCATCAAGGTTAATCTTAGGGCCAGGAGATCAATACCCAGGCCTTTTGATTTCTACATTTCTATAGGACTTCCCAGGGTGAGTTCCAAATTAATTTGAGGCTAGAAGCCAAATAGTTACAAGGTTCAAAAAGTCTATATTCTGATGTCCATCAATAAACAAAGATATAATTAACTAAGATTTATTAATTATAACAGGGATACCTTTAAAGGAATATCTTTCTGGCTGGATGCTGTAAGTCGAATAGCTTGGAAGAAGAGGAACACACTTAATATGATATTGGCCAAAAGGAAAGATTTGTATTAGGCTTGGTGAACAATGTTGCATTTTAATTTTCAATAAAAGTGCAGATTGGACGGTTAGAGACTAATGCTTTTTGTTTGTTTGTCTTGGTTTGGTTTTTTTTTTTTTCGAGACAGGGTTTTTCTGGGTAGCCCTGGTTGTCCTGAAACTCACTTTGTAGACCAGGGTGGCCTTGAACTCACAGACATCCACCTGTCTCTACCTCCTGAGGGCTGGGACTACTACTGTAGTCCCTACTGCCCATTTGAGACTAAATGCTTTATCCAATGAGTTAGCTAAAAATTCAGAAATAAACGAACCTTTTTCTAATCTTATGGAACAATAATGAGAGCCGACACCCCAGTCTCGCCTCCTTTGTTATTCTCATTGTAGGCTTTGACTTTTTTTAACCTCCTTTATTTGGGGTTCCTTATGACTCTCCATTCTTCACTCCAATCCCTTCTAACACCCCAGTATCAGGTAGGAAAGAAGGTTAATGGGGTGAAAGGGCATAGTTCTCTTTAGCTACCTTCTTCTACTTAGAGTCCTTGGGTTCCTCAACGCCTTTACCTCCCTTCTAATCTACCAGCCTTATGTAGCAGAGAAATGTTAATAGGGATGGAGGTTATGGATCTCTTTAGACATAGTTTCTTAGGGTGATTCCACTCTTCATCATCATGATACCAGCAGTCCAGTCAAACAGCAAACCTGTAATCTAGCAATAACAAAAGCAGCAGCAGCAACAGCACAAGTCGGCAGAAGTGGTGTAAGGAGTTCTCTGGAGCTTTCCTCTCTGGGAGTGAAGCAAAGTGAAGCATTCTTGCTCTGTCTGTGGGCTCCTATTATATCTTCTCAGAGGCCACACCATGATGTTTTTCAGCTGGCAAAACCACGCCCCCTGCACAAAGGCAATTTCCTGTTGCTAAGGATCATGGACCCTCTCCTGACACTGCTGTCAGCTATGGACAAATCATTCCTGAATCCCACACTTGGGACTATAGCAAAAACTTTTCACACAGCACAACCAAAACTTCCACCACAGGTCATAGAGCCAAGATTACAACACTGAATGTCATATGATTCCATGCATGTGAGGGTTTATCCTAAAACAAGTTGCAACAGTAGCAACAGCCAGAACTCATATATCTTACCCTAATGTTACTGATATAAAATAGAGATACCAGAAAATGCTAATTGATTGATTTTTTAAGTAAAAATATATTATAAAAACAATTATTAAAAAGGCCAATAAAAATAACCTTTGGCTTCTGGAATAGGCACTATATATTTCACCAAAGTACCGTGTCTCCTTTAGAGTATTTTGTAAGTTATGTTTTTAAACTTATATTATAAAGTAGCAAGTTTTGACTTCATCATCTATTCCTAGTTTTGGTTAGCCCTCTTATTGTATCCTGTTTTATTTTCCATTCCCACTCCACTCCTGTCTAATCTCGACCACCCCCCAGTATTCCACCTCTATTTTCATAGTACATTTATTCTTCCATCAAACCCCACCCCCTTTTCTTTTGGTTTTTCAAGACAAGGTTTCTCGGTGCATCCCTGGCTGTCCTGGAACTTGCTCTGAAGACCAGGCTGGCCAACTCACAGAGATCCATCTGCCCCTGCCTCAGGAGTTCTGGGATTAAAGGTTCTGCCACCACCTACTGAGCTCATGCCCCCTTTTGATCTTACCTTCCACTGCAGTCCCTTTGTAGATTACAGGTCTCTACAAACACTTCAAATTAAACAAATCTAAACATTTGAAACTGTGATGTACATAGGAGAGAGAAACACAACTTTTTACTTTCTGGGCCTCTGCTCCCTCATTCAGTAAAATTTTTCCTAGTTATGCCCATTTACCTACAATTTAATTCTTGCTTACAACTGAATAAAATCCCACTGAGTAAATGTACAGCATTTTCATTATGAACTTACCGCTTTCCATTATCATGGACATCTTGGCTGATTTGGGAAACCTTCTACTGTTATTTAATTGAAAGTGTTTTCAGTGCTCGTAGCTTGAAATCCATCTCCCTTTCAATGCCTGGGATTCATCCACTTGCTCTTTCCATCATGCCACACACATCTTCTCTGCTCCATCTGTCCTTTCTTGTTAATTTACCCCAAATGCCATTGCTAACTGCCAATTCCTCTACCTTGTCTTCATGCCCAGCTATTGGGTCCTTCTCTTGGTCCATTTTGGTGATGAGACTTTCTCCCTGTACTTCCCTCATCCCAGAAACAAATCCAAGGATTTGTGCTTGCTAGGTAAGCGCTCTACTGCTGAGCTAAATCTCTAGTCCCCTCCAAAGCTTTTTATTTGATATATTGAATATTTTATTTCTAGTATTTCAATTCCCCTCAGTATTTCCTATTCCTTTATTGAACCCCACATTCATTTCCTATGTCCACTTGTCTATTTAATTCTCTTATTTGTTTATATTGTCCTGGAATTTGCATTTTTTGATTTCTTTATCCGATTCTTCTCATTGGAAGCTATTACCGTGGGACTAGTAACTTTTGGAGGAGACGTTGTCTTCATTTTCCATTCCTTTTGTTTTTACATTTGGGCCTTAATCATTGTGGGTGTTGAATAAATTTTTGTTTACTTGTTTTTAGACCCGCCACCCCACTCGCAGTGGAAGTTTTTACAGGAGGCAGTGGGTTGTAGTATTACTGAGGTGTTTTTCTTTGCTAGGCTGGTGTTAGGCATGTGAGGTTCATTTGTGAAAAGTCGAATACTATCTGTAAAACAGTCACTATCAAAAAGTAGATCCACCCTGAGTGCAGTAGTCAAGTAATGCTCTCTCCTCAACTCCAATCCTTTCATAAGGAAAGGCCCACTGGAATGCTGTGTGCGCAAAGATACTAGTTACTGTGGAACAGAAGGCAAAGTAAGGCTAGTGAGTCCTGTTGGACTGATTGGAAAAATAGAGGAGGGAAAAGTAAATAGCAGAAGGAAACAGCAGGGGCAGGGTGTGGACAAGGCAGATGTGACAGAAGGTGGAGCGAAAAGGACAGAGGTAAGGGAATGCAGTGAGTTCATCTAAGAGTCCCAGATCCCAGATGCTGAGATACAGGGATCCCCACAGACCTAGCTCACCTGAGTTCTTTGGGAAAACCTCCCCAAAACAAAGCAAAAACCAGAATAATAGAGAAAAGGAAAAAGAAGAAAGGGAAAAGGAGAAGAACAAAACCCAGACAGAGTGGATGAGAGTAGAACAGGACACAGATGGCTTACTGAATGGACATTGTCCTTAAATCATGGAATCCTTTGTGAGTCTGACTCAGTTTCCCCCCACAGTCTGTAATACCTAGATCACGAGTCCCCAAAGGATCAATAGGCTTTGAGTCCAATGCAAAACACAGGAGGGAGGGTCTTTTATGACAAGCTCAAGCTGGGTGGCTGTCCTTTACAAAGACAAAGGGACAAGTGAACCCCCAACTCCAGGAGAACAAGGTTTTTAAAGAGACAAAACTCAAGCAGGGAAGTGCAAGTCTTGGCAGTACAGGGCTGGGTGAGAGGGTCTCTAGGGGAGTTGACCTTTAAAATGATTGGTTTTTAGGTGCCAAGACTCCAAACAGTCAGGCCTGGCTACCTGGGGGACACCTGACCCCCGGTACTGCTCTGTTAAGTGCAGGTTAGGCTGTAGCAAAGGGAAAGGGGGGTTAGCACATTCCATGGGCTTTCTTAGGGGCTATGTGACCCCAGTCACACCCTAAGGTTTATCTGGGTGGGGAACTGCTGCTGGACCTCTGCTCTGAAAGGACTGTGATCTGGTGATTTTGTCCCAGTCCCAGGAGTTAACTCTAAATTTTTGAACCTCTCAAGTCCAGGGCTTTTCTACTGGTTTCAGCATGCAGCACGTAATCTACTATACTTGCTTAGAATTTCTGATAGTTCAGTGTCTGAAAGTTTGGGTCACCAAGCGCCATCTAAGTAGGGTCTTTTACTGAAGGCATCTCACTGTTGCTCCAGTGTGGTGTGTAGAGAAGAGGGTTCCTCCAGCAGCTCTCCTCCTGCTGTTGCGAATGTTGTCTCCCTTCCTTTCTTTAGGGTATTTATTTATTATTTATAGAGTGTGCTGCCTGCCCATGTGCCTGCAGGCCAGAAGAGGGCACCAGATCTCATTATAGATGGTTGTGAGCCATGATGTGGTTGCTGGGAATTGAACTCGGACCTCTGGAAGAACAGCCAGTACTTTTAACCTCTGAGCCATCTCGCCATCCCTCCTTTCCTTTCTTTAAAATATCTGTGATTTAGAATCGTGCACTTTAGTCACTCTGCTCACAAAGTGGAGAACTCCCTAGACTATGTCAGTCTGTCTAGTACAGATTTTGTGTATTTTGTCCATTTTGCTCTTATTTTTCTAATAAACTAGAGACTTTTCCAGCTGTCACTCACCTTTTCTGAGAGTGTTATCCAGCTTTCTCAAGTGTATTCCCTGGAGGTTTTAGCAGATGATCCCATGTGTTATCTACCGTCATTGAATTCAGCTGCTCTGATCTTGCTGGCTTACAGATCTTAAAGAAAGATAGTATATGAAAGTGTCTTCATGTGGCACAGTGCCATGTACATTGAATATGTGCAGGAAAACTTTCAAAAAATAAGAGACTATTTCCAAACAGTTTGATGTATCCTAAAGCAAAACCCAGGAGTAGTTATTAATCAGTAATAATTATGCAAACATTAGAGACTGTCCTATGATATCATACTGTGACAAAACCTGTGGTACTTAAAATGCTTCCTTTTTCCTAGTTTGTTTTTAACTTTGAAATCCAGATTAAATAAAAAGATGATCACTATTCTATAAAAATAATTTTTATCAAATCATAAAGAGATATTCTTATACAGTCTTACTTTGTTCTGACTTCTTATGGCAAGACGGACTGATTTGCTTTTTGGGACTGGGTATCTTTAGTTTCACATTCTTTTTGGTTTTGACTGTGGCTACATGATGCTGCACCCCAGTTTTTCATTCTACTTTAACCAGTGCTTAGAAATTTGCCCAAATCAAAGCATCTTTACTCTTAGTCTGAAAAGCAAACCACTGATTTCTTTTTCCTTAACCACCTTAAAAGACTTTAAGAGTCCTTGATGTTGCCTTAGGATTTTTGTGTAGTCAAAGTGGGAGCACACTCACACCTCAGTTTTCTGTTATTTGACAAGGGAGTTGAAATCCATTGTTCTGCTATATTATTGCAGACTAAAGAACACAACACCTGTACATCACGAACTCTAAACAGTTGATACTTCTACAGTTAATTTGTGTTGCAAAGTTTTTAATGTCTGCTTTGTAACTCTGTAAGTAGAATGTGCAAAAAACCAGTTAACTTGCAAACAGTAAAACATCTGTCTGCAACAATTAGAGGACAGCTGTGAATGGAATGAGACTTAAGATCAAAGTCGGAGTCTGATGCCCTGAGCACTGAGGTACCAGCAGCAGGAAGATTGGCAGTGTGGCTGGCATGACAAATCCTGGCCTCTGACTTGATTGTTCCTACCCAAGAGTTGTGTTTCAGAGAGGACAGACCTCCCTTTCTGTCTAATCTGCCAATGACCAGGGGCCTGGTGGATGGTCAGGGTTGCTTGAAATTGTGGAAATCATGTTGCCCACAGGCCTCACGCATAGCATCCTAGTGCGGGATCATGATTCATATTTGGTAACTTGATTGTGCAGTTCTCAAGTGTGGACTTCATAGAGGACAACACTAGGTTGCGGTGTGAATAGATTGGGTATGCCTGAAGTCTTTTTTCTGTTTGGCTGCAGTGTGAATAGATTGGGCATGCCTGAAATCTATCTTTTAGTTGAATTAGTGTCTGATACTAAACAAAAAAATCTATTTAAAATATATCATTGTTTTTCAAAATTGCTGTCAGTAAAGTGAAAGTGTAAGAATTCAATGATAGTAATGGAATTATTTTTTAAGAATTGTAGCCTTGTAATTTCTATTCCCATTGCCAATTTCAGCACCTCTGACATTTTAGAAACCCTTAAAAAAAACCCAAAATGCTATTTTCTATGATTCTAAATAGAACATGTCTATAAAATAGAGACAAAATTGATTTGATCAAAATTATACAGTATGGTATTATATATATATGAACAGTTAAGTGGGCAGCCTGCTGGCAAGCACAGTGAACATTCCATTCTCACAGTGGTTGGCTGCAGCTGCGGCTTTAATGAAGAAGTGACATCAGTGTGTTAGCAGCATCATTTGCTTTTGGAACCACCATTTCCCGTGGCTCAACAATGAGAAATTTTAGTTATTTAAGCTGAATGATTGGTGCAAAGGGTTAACAGAAGTGGTAAAACACCGTATCTGGACTTTTAATAAAATGTAAGACTTATTCCTGTCTTTTGCCGAGGATAATTTGTCTTTATTTAGGACAACCATATTTATTATTACACTTTTCTCTTAATGGTCAGACTTGACATCAGCATTAAGTACCACATCCAAAGGTGCTTTCATTTTTTATGGGTTTCTAATTGATTTGTCATTTTTTCTTCTTTTTATTGTAAAATATATTTTTAGTCTATGTGGAATTATATTTCAATTCTTTATGTTTGAGTTTCTGTCAAATGAAGTGGATAACAGTACTTTATGAATAAGCTCCTACTCCTAATGAGGAATGCTAACCATCTGTTTGATGTTCTTGAATTCTCTTTATGCACAGAAACACCAAGATTTGATCTGAATACTAATGGACTAGCACTCACTGGGAACACACTTAAATAAAGTCTTATTTGTCTAACTAGAGAACCTTTCCTCCAGTGATCCTTGGGTGTGTTTGTAGGATAATTTCCTTAGTTGGTGTAAGTTTTATTTTTTGGTGTTGATGGCTGAGCCAGGGTCTCGTGATAGGAACATCCTCTCCCCTTGGGCCTTCGCTCTCTTATTTTAATTATTTTTCTTGTGTCATTTTCAATTAGTTAACTTTTAAGGAAAAGTTACTTTGTTAGGAACTGTAAACACACAAATTTGTAATAAATATTTCATATACTCATTTTAGTCTGATTAAAAGTGGGTTTCAATTAATGCTCAACTGTGGTGATCCATTTAATTCAGTCTTTTGTATTCGGTATTCTAATGATAGGAAACAAGGCTTATATTTAGTCAAGTTTTAAATATTAAAATGTTAAATATTAACTACATCTTTAAAGAATATTATCACTGCGTTACTTCAGGCTCATTTAATGTATTAGAGGGGTATGCGATGGCAGAGGAAACAGGAGGGATAAATCTTTAATGAGCAAGGGTAATTATTTTCAAATGCTAGCAGTCTCCAAAGTTGACAGATGTTGAGGCAATCTCTCACCCATCAAAGATGCCTTTGGTGAATTACTCCAGTGTATAAAATACCAACCAAGGGAGATGACCCAGCCATCACTGACCTAAATTTAATGGCTTGCAGGAAGGATAGAGTTAGTGGCTCAGGCAGAGTGTTCAATACAAACACAGAAACCAAAAACTACTTGGTGCAAGGGAAAGCAAGAGTAGAAGGAAGGGCGTGATGACCAAGAAGTTTGCTGGTTGACCAAGTGATGCCTTATAGAACAAGTGGAAGAGCTCAGGGGGGGATGAAATGATCACTGAAAGCTGTTAGAAGAAGGGTGATGTGGCTATGTTTATATTTCAGTTAGGTCTGCTGGCTGTGTGGAAGGTGTACTTGAGATAGGAAAGGCTGAAATGAGAAAGGCCAGCTGGAAGACTGTTGGAATAGTTTCACCAAGAACTAATGAGAAATGAAATATGGAGAGGAGTAGAATAGTAGTATTATTGGGCAAGGAAAAATGAATTCTACTGTGTATTATTTTGAAAATGATTAAAGAATGAAGTCAGAAGTAGATTTATGGATGATGAGAGCCAAGCTGGATACAGACAGCTTGTTTGTTGGTGCAAGAAGGAATCTAGAGTTTGTTTTCATGTACTGAGTTTGCTTTTCCAGTGGTTCTTCCAGGAGGAGTATGGGCAGAAGCTGGGGTAGGAAGACCTTTGCTGGGACACAGATGCTGGGCCCAATTAGACTGGGCATGATTGTGGACTGTTATAAAGACAAGGCCATGACAGACTGTGAAAGCCTACTGTCATTTATTGGACAAGTAGAAGAAGAGATTCCTAAATAAAACAGTCACTGAAATAGTCACAAACATAGGAAAAGACAAAATGTGCTTGCTGCTAGGGAAGCCAAGAAGGCCCAACACCAAAAGAGCATTGCCATATGAAGCCAAGATGCACAGTAAATTAAAGTGCAGGGTGTTTTTCCTGAAGTTGGCAGTGGTGGGTGCTGTGAGCATTTGCCAGAACAATTTTAGCATTGTGTTTGCATGGCAGCTTAGATCTCAGGGAATGGGTTCAGTGTTTCTTTTTTCTCATGAAATCTGGATAAAAGACAAGGAGAATGAAAATAGTGTAAGGGCATGAAAACAAGAAATCATTGTTCCTATGGTTAAAGAGGTTTTTGAGGCAGAGGGAAAAAAAGATGAGAAAAATGTGAGAGATTGGGTGTACACACAGAGAAAAGATAGCTGTGAGAAGTTCTGAAGGGGTGAATTTTTTAAAAAGGCATCAGGTAAGGTTCTTTCTGAGAATAGTTTTGCATCCCTTGAGAAAGAAGAGAAGGAAAAAGAAATGCTCTTCAAAGTAGAGTGTGAATAAGTGTGAGTGGGCATGAAGTGAGTGTGATCATGTTAACAGCTACTGTATCTTATAGAGTCTGCGATAAAGATCATAAGCACTCTGAGGTGAAAATTGAAATAGATGTTGAGGAGGGTAGCAGGAGCAGTTGGCGAGGATAAGACAGTCAGTACTCTGTGGCTGAGCCAGACTATGGCAGCTGGATTGAGAGATCATGGGTTTACTGTGAGGAGTTGCCAACCTCGTCTTCTAGTGTCACCCACAGTCCTTTAGCAAATCAGCGAGCGCAGACTGCAGTTCTGAACTACAGTTGGGGTTTTACAGAGGAAATGTAGAGTATACAGGCAATAAAGATGTCAGGGAAAGGTCTAATGAGGAAATAGGAATTTCAGGTTAAGCGGGAATCAGTGGATCTGGGCAAGTAGCTGGTGTATGAGAAGAATTTGTGTGGAGGGAGGTGTGGACAGCTGATGCTCTGCAGGACGCACGGAGCAGTGCAGGAGGAGGCGACCTAGAAACACAGTCCCGTGCAGTAAGGCATCCTTTGTGCTCTGCCGCCTCTCAGTTGGGCCACCATCTATTTGAGAGATCGAGTGTCCCGGGTACTGGGACGTCTCAGCACATTCCCTGTTGTTAAAAGGGTACCTGACACAAGGTAGTCATTCTTGTCTATAAAGAACAGAGATTATCTTGCTTTGTGATTCTAGAAGCTGAGAAATCTCAGGGTGTTGTAAGGCGTCTCAGCTTTTGGTGGGGCGCTCATGCTGCTTTGAAATGCCGGTTGCAGCTGGACATGCGCAAAGCAAACAAACCATGCAGAGAGTCTTCATCTCCCGACAACCACGTGGTTGCTAATGTGGTCTCGAGGGAATTAACCCAGTCCCCAGGTATCAGTCTTCCTGAACAACTTAATTATCTCTTAAAGGCCACAGCACCTCTCAGAACTGTTGAAGGAGGAGTAACATTCCAAGATGGGTTTTCTGGGGTGTCTGCCCATGCCCGTATCATGCCACCAGGCACAAGAACACAGTGGTAGAAAAGAGAAGCATGGCCCCCATTTCACTGCAGTGTTAGATGGTGAAGTACACACAGAGCAGGCAGTGGAGTGTGTAAATGTTGGGTCGTAGGTCTTCTATAGCTGTGTAGTCTCAGTGAGAGCACTGTGTGTTGTAATTTTTCTTCTATAACTTGCCCGGCAATATTCTATTTGGCAGAAATATTTTGCTGTGTATTTCTTCAACTATCAATATAAAGAAAGGTGAAGGTAATAAAGTTTTCATTTGGGCTATCTAAGCTTTATTTCAGCTGCCTTCTACCTAGTCCAATAACACTAGCATGGAAATAGCAGCCTCTGAAATATGTATGACCTCAGAGAAGTTAATTTCTCACTTACTTAAAGGCCTGACCATGGCGAGGAGTTCTGTTTGAAGTGCTGACTTAGGGAAATTCTGATACGATATGGTCACTTTGAGATTGTTTTCTCATCAGGACTGGTTGCATTGTCTTCCTCCGTGGCCTGCCAAGGCTGTTTTCTCTGTGGCTAAAGCTTTTCAGGCTTGGAGAGCACCCTGAGACTAACTCCTTCCATTTGTATTTGCCATTCTACCTCTCCTGCCACGTGGCCTGGGCAGTGATGTCTCTGAGGTTCTGGATTTGATTACACTGTATGAGAAAGTCATTTGTGGACTGGTCAGTTGATGGCAGCCCACATGTACGTGTTTCTGCCATTTGGAGGTTACTGATTGAGTTAATCTTAAAGTCGCTCCAGGGGAGGTTCTTGTGATTTGACTCCACAGTCGAGCCCAGTGAGTTCTAACCCTGTTAACCTGCCATTTCACTCTGATGAGTCTAGTGCCTGGAATTACTGCCAAAGAGTGGGCTCGGCAATTGCAGTGCAATGCTTCCATTGATCTTCAAGGCCTGAAATCTTGTCAGTGGTGTGGTAATAGTATCATTTATTTTGCTAGAGGTTTGTGCAGGATTTTATTAGCTGTCTGGCCACATTTTTTTTCTTTTGAGAACTGTGTGTACATGTGCTCTGTGCGTGTGCGCATGTGTCTTCCCATGTGCATACGGAGGCCGGAGTCACCCTCCTGGAGGCCCATAGCCTACGGGCGTCATCTGGTAACATCATTTCTCAGGGGCTGTCTCTCTGGGATGGCTCTCTCACTGGAACCCAGGCCTTGCTGATTAGCTGAGGCTGGGGGGCCAGTGAGCCACAGGGGTGTGCCTGCATGTAATACCATACGCAGCTTTTTAGAATGTGGGTTTGCCCTCTGCTTCTCCTTTATAAGCCAAGAAGCCTAGTGCTGTATCCCAGTCTCCCCTTTCCCCCCCTCCAGCTACAGATTGGGGTACGATAATGTTTCTTAGTTTCCAAGTGACATCTAGTATGCTATTTCAACCAAAGTAGGTCAAAGGGAAAAGTTTATAGTTAAATCTTGACATTAAAATTTTATTTTTATGTATGCATAAATATATGTGGGTACCTGTAGGTGGTCTTTGCCACTTGCTGGGCTTTCCTTTCTTCTGCCCTTTCAACCCCTTAAACACTAGATAAGACACAAAAAGGGATAGAGAGGAAAGGAAAGAGATCCGTAAATAAAGTCGGGTCAGAAAGGGGATAGTGTTATCATTAGACTACTTCCTGCTGATTGGGACACCAAGATCCTTGGGACAAATTTGATCTTTGCAGACAGGATATTAAATTTCTTCTTCTTGGTTGGTTGTTGTTATTGTTTCTTTTCCACAAGACTACCTAACAAACCTTCAACACCACCAGCCAACCACCAACCCCTCTGAATGACCACCAACCAACCACCACCACCACCACCACCAACCACCAAGCCCATCTATTAGAGCTCTAGCACTGTGCTAGACCCTTTGGACCCTTTGAAAACTCCCTAGGATTCCAAATGTCACACAATCACAGAAACTGTCTGAAGCTGACAAAATCATGCCTATGCTAGAACACAAGGCAAGTCATAGTAAACTGCTGTAAAGCAGCCTGACACCTGGCATTAAGACAAAGACATGTTCTCATAATACTTATATTTTTGTTAATTAATTCAATTTACATAACGATCCTCTACCATACAGCTAGGACATTTGCTTAGCCATGTTCATAGCAGCTTTATTCATAATAGCCAGAAACTGGAAACAACCTAGATGTCCCCCCACCAAAGAATGGATGAAGAAACTCTGGTACAGTTACACAATGGAATACTACTCAGCCATTAAAAACAAGGAAATCACAAAAATTTCAGGCAAATGCATGGAACTAGAAAAGATAATCCTGAGTGAGGTAACGCAGACCCAGAAAGACACACATGGCATATACTCACAAGTGTTAGTCATATAGCACAGGATAGACATACTACAATGCACAGACCCCAAGAAGATAAGTCCTATGGGCATCTTAAGCTCCATAATTCTGTGTTTTTTTTTTTTTTTTAAGAAACCAACATTTCAAAATTGTCACTACAGGTACCGGTGGAAGCCAGAAAGGGTCATCAGAATCCCCAGCTGGAGCTGGTGATTGTCAGCCACCTCACATGAACGCTGAAAACTGAACTTGGGGTCTTTGGGAGAGCAGTAAGGGTGCTTAAATGTCGAGCTGTTGCCCCATCCTAAAGTGGGTCTAACAGACCTTAGCGCTCTACAAGCTGCTTGTTTGTCCCTTGTAAAATTACTTTAGGTGGAAACGTTTATTTCATAACTTTCATGTAGCTAAAAAGGGAAGCTTTTATTTTTTCTGAGACATTTTAGTGTAAAATCTCAGGTTTACTTCATTTAAATGATATTTTATTTTAGCCAGGTGCACGTGCATGTGTGTGTTTGTGTGTGTGTTTGTGTGTGTATGTGTGTGTGTGTTTGTGTTTGTGTGTATTTGTGTGTGTGTGTGTGCATGAGCACAGGAGAGCACAGAGGCCAGAAAAAGACACTGGACTCGGTGGAGCTGGAGGCGGAAGTGGCTGGAGGCGGAAGTGGCTGGAGGCGGAAGTGGCTGGAGGCGGAAGTGGCTGGAGGCGGAAGTGGCTGGAGGCGGAAGTGGCTGGAGGCGGAAGTGGCTGGAGGCGGAAGTGGCTGGAGGCGGAAGTGGCTGGAGGC
>CM053752.1:7883617-7907234 GCA_028658305.1 Pachyuromys duprasi | reverse complement strand
GAGGAGCCTGGCGTTAGCACATGGACCGAGCTTTGGTCTGTAGGAGCCCTGTGTGAGCCTGACTGTGCGCCATCTCCAGGCCCTCTCCTCCTGCTGTGGCTCTCTGTCCGTACCATCTCCCTTCTAATAAAACACGAGCACTTTCTGAGTAACAGACATAACTGCATCAGACAAAACATTTTCAGACAGGCCTGGGTGATTTCCTGTCACTGTTTTCTTATTCTTGGGTTTTGTGTATAGGAAAAAAAATCTTATCCCTCGCTCAGAATACTTGTATCCATAAATTTAAATGTTTTCTGAGATGCTTCTGACATTGATAATTTTTATTTCAATGTTTATCTTAATATACATCCATTTTCTTAAAAATTTAACATTTTAACCCTGTTTCTCTTTTCATTATTTGTCTTTGTAAATTGAATTCTGTGGATCAGAATGGAAACTGTATTTTCCAACAAGACACAGGGCACCCTGTGACACACACTTGTGACCCTCTCTTGCACATGGGCTATACAGACTTTTAAGAATTAAGAGTGAGACCAAGTCATCTGCATCTGATGACACTATCTTTGTTCTTCCTTATCATGTCTCTTAAGAAATTGTATTGTGTTCTAAGTGGAGCTGGCTGTGGAATGAAGAATGGGTGTCTGGAAGCAAAGGGAAACCATGTAGAACTTACTCATCGCCTTTTACCGTCAGCCTGGGGTAGTTTCAGTGTGAACCAAAAGCACATTTATGAAATAAAACACAGCAAGTGTAGTGCCCCAGCCTGTCCCCATGCCACTGTAACAGATAATCCCGAGTAATAGTTTTCACATTAATGCCACTTTCCAGAGTGGTACTGGTTATCTTGGACTTCACTCATAAGTCTTTTTTTTTTTTTTTTTTTTTTCATAAAAGAGCAAGGAGGCATTGTATACCAGCTTATTCTAAAGGATTTCCTGAGGTTAAAATAAAGACACGAATTTCAGCTGCCAGTGTACACTGACTTCTAATATTCACGTTCCAGGTCAGTTGCTCCGGTTAAAAATGTTTCGTGAGGACCACGGCTCATGGATGACAATGTTCTTCAGCACGATCCTGTTTCTCTTCATCTTCTCTCACATATATAACACGGTTCTCCTGATGGATGGGAACATGGGGTGAGTTGCACTGAGTGGTGTCCGGGAAGTCCTCTGAATGCTCCCCACACTTTAGCTGTTATACACCTGCTACTTTGTAGGCTCTTCTAAACAGGCTTGAGATGTGTTTGCCTCACTTAAGAATTTTCCTTCTTTTTAGGAAGAATGAGACATTTTACAACACCTAGAGGACTTTGTGTTGATAGACTGACCTCTGTGCTTTGCTGTGCAATGAAAGAAATGAAGAAAGTTGAAAGAAAATATATAAATCCCCCTTTTAAACTTTTTTTTTGGTGTAATTTGAAGGTACATACCAATTTTATTATAGTGAGAGAGTTCAGTGCTCATGATGCCTGGATTAATAAAGTCCTTTGGCATTGAGAGCTTTTTTGTTGTTGTCGTTGAGATACTGTCTGAAAGTGTAGTCCAGGACGGTTTTGAACTCAGGATTCGTGTCTGATGTGGTAGCATAAAACAAACAAACAAAAAACCAGAACTTTTACCAGTTTGGACAGGGAGAAGCCAGGTCCTGTTAAAGGCAGACTCCTTGGATTAAATGCAGACGGAACACCGCACTTAGCCCATCACAACAGCAGGGGATTTGTATGTTTTCTTTCAGCTTTCTTCATTTCTTTCATGGCACAGCAAAGCACAGAGGTCAGTCTTTCAGCACAGAGTCCTCTAGCTTCGCTATCCATTGTGCTTTGACCAGAGGATGGTTTAAGTGGTTTGCTTTGCTTTTGGTTAAGTTTTAAAGGCGGCACACACTGGAGACATGTTTAGCTTATGAACTAACAAAGAGCCACTGATGGGTTAGACACTGAGATAATAACGAGCGACGGCGTTCCTCTACCCTTCTCACTAATTACAGCCACTCCCTCTAAGTTACACGCTAGTTAGGATTTCATGCATTTTTACTGGGAGGTGGTTGGGATGCATACATAGACTTTGGCCACCACTGTTGAGTGCTGAAAGAGAAACCATCTAATGTCCTGTTTCCTTCTGCTTGGAGAGGGGCTGACTGGTAATGGAAAAGCGCGTGCTCACAGTTTTTACTTTGTAGTAGCAAAACGCATGACTGATTTTCGATACAATGTTCAGGCCTTAGGACACTACTAGAACCGTGTTGTCATGCTTGCTTCTTGTACCCAAACAATGCCAACAACAATAGGCTTCTTTGTGATGATGGAGTTATAGGAACCACTCGGGTTTCTCGGAATACTCCTCAGCCTTCCATCCCGTGACAACGGTGGGTAGTGAGAGCTTGGAGTTACCTAAGGCAACCAGAGGCCTCTCTGTAAGACTGTACTTTCAAGGTGCTGGAAGGAGCCTGGTGTGATAACACAGACCTGTAATTCTAGGCACCTGGGAGTCTGATGCTGAAGGGCTGTTTGTAGTTTTATATGGTGTTAATAAGGTTAAGGATATAAAGGAAGATGGAGAGATATATTTAAAGATAGTAAATTGAATGCAGTAGCATGTAGTCCTCTGTACAGAGCAAAACACTCGGCAGCTAAATCAAAACAATCCTAAAGAGAGCACACAGCCGCTGAGAACTGTGATTAGGCAAGAGTTGTCAAGGCTCACCTCACACTGAACCTGTGAAACAGGGACTTCTGTTGTCCATTTTATGGACCAAGACACTGAGGATTGCCCAAAGTTGCATTCTAATTAACTCCCCACTCAAAATAATAATAGAGGGTTTACCTATTAAGTAGTGAATTGAAAGGACTCATCACCTGAAAGGCTAGCATTGGTTTCTGCTGTTCTTCTCCATACTTTAATCTTTCAAGTTGACTTTGATAATCAAAAGAAACAGGAGGTATGGGTAGTAGCTAAGTGAATGGTTTGTGATTTATATGTAGTATCTTACCTAAGATTGTTATTTCCTTTTATTCTCAGATTAAATGCACTATTAGAGATTATGGACTATTATAGGATACTATAGAATATAAATGCTAAAGAGTGTTTGAATTTTTATGTAATTCTTGAACTCTTCTGTGATCTGTTTCACATTCGCTGGAAAAGAACCTTCTACTGGAAAGATGTCTTTAAAAATGTCATTTGAACAAACACACAGCAAGAAACAAATCGTTTAGGTTGTTTACTGCTTAAAAACATCAAACGGCCCGTTTCTGAAAGGTGTGCTGACAGCTTTTATCATGTGACCAAGAGAGTGTTGCAAAGTCAGTTGTCAATCTGGTGCACAAGTCAGTTCCTAGAGAAAAGGACCTTGCTGTACTTTTTGGTTCTCCAGGAGGCATGAGTGTCTGGGGCATTGCTTTGTCCAGTATAGGGCAGGAAATGATGTTGCCAGGGTGTAGGAAGGACAGGGGGCGTGTGGACTTCACAGGTGACTGGCTTATAATGGAGGGTTGCTGCTGACAGAGACCTTAGGCTTTACACTCACTCAGGTTTGCACAGAGGGTTCCCATCTGCCCAGGCTCAGTGATGCTTCTAGTAATGTTGGCCCAGACAAGTGGTACTCAATCTGTGGGTAGCAACCTGTTTGGAGGTCAAATAACCCTTTCATAGGGGTCTCCTAAGACCATTGGAAAATACAAATACTTATATTACAAGTCATAACAGTAGCAAAATTACAGTTGTAAATTAGCGACAAAAACAATTTTATGGTTGGGGGTCACCACAACATGAAGATGTGTATTAAAGGGTTGCAGCATTAGGAAGTTTGAGAACCACTGGCCTAGACCCATTTCCAAAGTGTTTCCTGAACTCAGAAAACCTAATGCAGCCACTAGACCTGTGTTCATATGTTTTGGAACTTTCTTTTCAGACTGGATGCTTCAGGACTAGACTATATGTTGACCATCTGTATGGCTTCAGAGATTAAAAATAAAAAAAGCAAAATAAAATAAAACAAACAACAACAAAACCCAAACTCAAACCAAAACAAAAGAAAAACAAAAAACAACTAAACAGACAAAAGCCAAACCAAAACAAAAAAGCTGGGGGAGGATATTTGTAGCCTGGGCTGCTTTTAAAAATTTCCAATTCAGAATTGAGACTAGATTGAGTATAAGCTGAGACCCATAATCCCTGAGCACTAAGAATAAGCCTGACCACAGCTGACTTGACAAGAGGTAAATTGCCTGGCTCCTGCTTTCACCCGAAGGTATTAGGTATCTTGGGGAATGAACTTAGATTAGGGCAAAAGGCAAATGAGCTTTATGGACCAAAGGGGCAGAGATTCAGACGATCACATTTCCTAGTAACATGAAGAAACATCCCATGCATTTATTGTCTTTTGCTCTCTTCACCTCACAGCACCAAAATGCTTCATGGTGAGCTCTTTTGTTCTCTAAGTCTTTTTTTTCCTTTGGTACCAAGATGACGCAAAGATAAGCTGAGTCCCTTTACATTATTGTTGTAGGTTGTAGGTGAGGTTTCTAGGGTTTGCTTTTACCATTTTATAAGCGGTTTCTGTTCCTACAATGGGGTGGACCCCGTAACCTCTCCTGCTGTACAAGCCATAGAACAGTTGGAAAATACAGTATGGCCAGATGGATTTTGAGAGTGCATAACCAGGCTTGAGACAGGACAGAGCCAGAGGGAAAATGCAGGAGGACCTGAATATCAAGACAGGAGGCCCATGGGCAGTGTGCCGGGCATTCAGGAACTTGTGTTTTCAGCCTTTGGCACACACCAGAATTGAGGATTTGGGCTCTGTGCTGGCTATTTTTATATCAACTTGACACAAGTTAGAGTCATCTGAGAAGAAGGAGCCCCAACTGAGAAAATGCCTCCATAAGTAGGCAAGACTGTAGGCATTTTAATTAGTGGTTGATGGGGCAAGGTCCAGCCTATTGTGAGTGGGGAGGGACATCCTTGATTGATGGGGGAGGGCCCAGCCCATTATGGGTGGGGAGGGTCATCTTGGGCTGGTCCTCCTCTGTTCTATATGAAAAGCAGGGTGAGCAAGCCAGTAAGCAGCACTCCGCCGAGGCCTCTATCAGGAACCTGCCTCCGGGTGTCTGCCTTGTTTGAGTTTCTGCCTTGACTACTGTCAATGATAAACTGTGATAAGGTAGAATAAGTGAAACAAACACTTTATTTCTCAATTTGCTTTTGGTCATGTTGTTTCGTCACAGCAGTAGAAACCCAAACTAAGACAAGTTGGGAGTGAGGGATTAGAAGTCCTGTTGGTAGAAGATTCTGCACTGGGTAACAGAGAAAGAGTAGAATGCCCTGAGCTCAGTCAGGTTCAGCCAGGGAGTCATAAATAGGCTGCCCAAACTAAACTGTGCTTTGTGGGACAAATTCTCCCAGAGAATTCATAGCCACGGTGCAGTTTGGGGTTGTAATATAGCTTCTTTAAGAGTCTGAGCCCCTATCATAACCCTGGTTATTTTCTTTGACCAGTTCCAGATTGTTACTTCCCCAGTATCTTACAGACTTCCCAGTTTGTTGTGCAGAGCAATTCCATTCCCTTCTGCCTCCACTTCCATCCAGTTTGACTTACCTGAACTTTTCTTTTGAACCAAAATTGTGTTAATGTATTTTTTTTAATCGAAATAACCAGTTCTTCTAAGGATGTTGCGTGGCCAGCAGGACAGGGCGGGGCTGGATCCACTCCAGTGAGGTTTTGCTTTAGCATAGTAGGTGCGCACTTTCTGCAGTTGGCCTAGTGATCTCTGAGGAGAGAAAAAGAGAAACACTCAAATAAACAGGATCAGAGCACCCATTTGCACTTGCAGGAGAGTGAGAGTTTGCAACCACAGCACAAAGACGTGCATTGTACTGAGGAATAGCGCATTGTTTACACACAGGACCTAACACCCCAGAAAACAAGACCTAGGACAAGAACGGGAAGCCATTTTCTCCCACAGTGTTGGGACTGATTTAGTCAAAACTCATTCTTTTTAAACCTTCCAATTCCACTGGGGGTCTTAAAGCCTGTCTGCTTAGGTCTAGGGTTAGGGTTCGGAGCTCTTTATTTGGGAGGAATAAAAAGAGATGTGCTCCAAAGTCCAGTTGATACCTCACTGATTAGAAAACTGAGCCAGTCACAAAAAGCTGGAAGGATGCATAGCGTTGGATACTTGAAACACTTTTAAAAATTACTTTTTTCCTCACAATTTATTCACTATATATCCCGAATGAAGCCACCTCCCTCAACTTCCCCGGTCCCACTCTCCCCCCCCCTTTCCCCCTATCCCCTCCCCCTAGTCCACTGAAAGGGGGAGTTCTCCACTGTTGCCATCTGCCCATAGCTTGTCAAATCTCCGCAGGACTGCCTGGACTCCCCAGGACTGGCCTGGCAAGGCTGCCTCATCAGGAGTGAGTGCCCAGAGAGCAGTCAACTGAGTTCATGCTAGAGGAAGCCCCTTCCTCAGAGATGCACACAGACACTGAGCTGCCAGTCGGCCACATCTGGGGTCTAGGGGTCTAGGTCCTCTCCACGCATGGTGCTCCACTGGTGCATCAGTCTCTGCAGGACCCTCTGGGCTCAGATCTTTCAGTTTTTTTGGTCTCTTTGAGGGGCTCCTTTTCCCACGTCGCTCTGTTCCCATCCATATCTTCCTCCATAAGATTCCCTGTGCTCTGCCCAAAGACTAGCCGTGAATCTCAGGATCTGTTCATTCAGAGAATCCTTTCGGAGGACCTCTACAGCAGGCTCCATCCTGTTTCCTCTCTTTCACCACTTCTGGGGTCTCTCCTGTTTTTAAAAGTGTCTTTCTGAGGAACATTTTAGGAACAGCATTTTATACCAAAAGGAGCCACTGGAGGGCAGCAAAAGACATGTTTTCTTTGCTGATTGGTAACAGGAATAAGAATTTTCCCTAAGAAGGAATGGTGGAAGGAAAGCTAGGAGGCTGACTGAAGTACACGATATACACATGTGACAATGTTACCACGAGACTCGGTATTTGCCATAAATAATGCACACTAACAGGGCATTTCTGCCGTTTTCTGAATTTCTGAAACATTTTTTGGGGGGGGTCTGGCTTATTTTTAGGGAAGTGTTCTTAATTAAAATTATTTAAAGTAAAATATAATTATACCACGTCCCCCTCTTTTCCCTCCTCCTAGCCCCTTCCATGCTCTCCCAGTCTTCAAATCAATAGTCTCGTGTTTTGTTGTTGTTGTTATATATATATATATATATATATATATATATATATATGTAAATATATACACGCAACCTGCTAAGGCTGTATGGTGTTGCTTATGTGTATATGACTTCAGGGTTGACCACTTAGTATTGGATAACATAATAAGCATTCCTTATTCACCTGTAGTTTTTTCTGTTCAGGGCATGGGATGCCTTGGGGTTGCCCTTTCCTGATATTGTCATTATCTTGTTTTGATGTAGTCATTGTCTTGTCTAGGCATCCGCACTGTTTAAGCACCTATAGGTGTGGCTTCCTTGTCATTTTAGCAGTACCAACCTCACAGCGGATTTCTTGGTCCAGCTCTTGCAGTCTCTCCACCCTCTCCTCCAAAAGGTTGTATTTTTAATTATGTGCTTGTCTGTGTGTACACTGAAGATGCTCAGAGAGGCCAGAGGCGTTAGCTCCCTGGAGCTGGGGTTACAGTGAATCTGCCTGACTATGAATGTTGGAAACTGAACTCGATACCCTGTAAAGGCAGTGTGAGACCTCCCCTGAGCCATCTCTCCAGCCCCTAGGGAACCTTTTGATGAAATTTACATATTGACCTGTACAACAAGTACTTTTGTGTGATGTGCTTGGCCCTCATTTTGATCCAGTACAGACTCATATGACAATATCTATAAACATACACATGCAAATATGTTCACATGTTTGTAGACTTCTTCCAGCATTAAAAAAAAACAAATACTGTATTTACCACCGAATAAGATAGGCACCCACTCTCAGAAAATTCCCCTATAAAAGAGAGTACCTTTTCCAACAGTGCACTGTTTAGGGTAGGCTGCTGAGTTGATGTTTCTAGAGTTGGTCATGAAGATCTTCAGGTTTTGTTTTTCCTTTTCTAGGTAGTTGAAAAATATGTTAATATATGAACAGGGGCTAAATATAGCCCAGGAAAGAGCTGAGGGGAGAAAAGATAGTGATGTAAGCAGTTGTGAAGTGTTCCTATGTAAGGTCTAACAAAGCTCAACAAGACTTGGTGGCAGAATGGAGGCAGGCTAGCCCCTCAACCCCTCTCTCTGTCTCCTCCCTGAGAGGCTTTGGTGAGGAACTACAGGGAGGTCTAATCTGGCTGTGTGCGGTGAGGACCCCAGGAAGTGAGAAATGCCAAGAGTGACCGGGGTGGGGAGGGTGGGAGGAGAGAGCATTTGAAATCGACACTTCTGAGGCCGCACATTATTGCTGTGTATAGAGAGACAGCCCACAAGCAAGAGTGAATAAGAAAGATAAATGAGCGAGAAACATGCTGGGTGAGACTGCCTAAGGTGCTTCTTAGGTCCTCAGCACACCTGACCTGTCTCAGCCCTGAGGTTCTTCTGTGTCTTCACCTTCAGAGAATGACCGGTGCTCTCTCCAGGAGTATGTCACACACCCCACCAGGGAAGACGCTACCTCACAGCTCCAGTTCCTTTTCCCCGAGGTGCAGGGTCAGCACATGGTTTTTCCAAGGGTGAGTCACCCTGCAGTGAGAAAAGAGAAAACCCTCAGGAAACTTTCACCTAAGGCAGAATTTGCTTTTCTAAGTTTACTCTTTTTTTTGTTTTTGTTTTTTAGAAGTCTCACAAGGGTGTGTCAGTGTGGAGAGGTGGCTAAGTTGTTGAGTGCCTTGGTTTCTGTTGAGGACCTGGTTGATTCCCAGCATCTACATGGTGCCTTAGCCATGTGTGGCTTCTGTTCTTGGGGTTGCAATGCCCTTTTATGGCCTCTGTGGGCACCAGGCACACCTGTGATGTACCTACATACATGCAGGCAAACACACACAAACACATATACTACATAAATAAATATATAAAGAAATAAAATAAAAGTAAAAGAATTCATCCAAGAATCTCACATTGTTTGGAAATGACTTACTTGAACTCTTTTCTCTTTTTGTTCTACTTATTTATTATTTTTGCATAGGTGTGTGCATGATTCTGTATGAACATGTGTGCGAGCCACATGTGTGCACAGCTGTGCGGAGGCTGGGAATCAGTGCTCTATTCCTTATTCACTGCCCACTTTAATTTTTGAGACAAGGTCTCTTAGTGAACCCCAAATCCACCAATTCCTCTAGGCTGGCTCCACCCTGGGTCCAGGATCTCGGGCATGCCCAGGGGGTTTCAGGAGAGCTGGGAATCCTGACATGGGTCCTCAGACTTGAGCATTAAGCCCTTTACTGGCTGAACCATCTCTTCAGCAAGCTCTTTGATTTCTTTCTTTCTTTCTTTTAAATAATTTTAAACAACAGGTAATAATCACACAAGCTTATGGAGTACAGAGTGGTGTTTGATATATCCAGTCTAGAAGTAGGGCCAGGAGCCAGGCATACATTCATACTCTCAAGCGCAGTGATTTTTTTTTATTTGTTGCATTTGAGTGGAAAATTGGTTGACCCACTACCAGCATATGATGGAAGCCACCTTCTGAAGAAGAAATGTCTATATGTTTGTTTGTCTTTAAGAGTGCAAGGTCTACTTAGAGACATGGTAAGAAAAAAATTAAATGGTCTTTATGAACATTCAGCTTTTTGTGTGATTAGTAGTGATAAACCAGAACTGTTGATTTGAGTTGTGAGGGATTAAGACCCCACCCCTGCCCCAATTTCCCAAAGTACCTACTGGAGCTCTGTATTTAGGATGAGGGGAGGGTGGAGGCGGGGCCTGGCCGGGAGGCTTCCCTGGGCAGCTGAGGCGCAGCTGACAGCAAATCCTGCTGGAGTGGTACTTTAAATAATTTGTTGGATTCATTCTTAATTAGGCTAAATACTGACTGGCTGGTACAATTAATTCACCATAATAGCAACATTAATTACTGAGGCTGGTAGTAAGGGCTAAAGCCGGCTGCTGGGAATGGGCTGGGGAGGGGAAGAGTGAATTGAAGGACTAAGTCTGGTCAATAGGGTTGATGTTGTGGGCCGCAGAGAAGGAGAGGAGAGGGAGGAGATAGGAAGGTGTGGGAAGGGAGCAGGGAAGTGGGCAAAGAGGAGGGAAAGAGGAGATGGACACTGGCAGAGGAGGGTGAATGAGCAGGGGCAGATCTCAGAGGAGGAATCCACAGTAGGCCAGTTTGTTGCCGTTGGCATCTTTAGTATTTCATGGTCTTTGATTGTACAAAGGAAACACCGCGGGACGTGTGAGGCATCTCCTGCCCCGCTAGTGCTGTCTGGGTCGATGGATTCTTAAAGAAGTATTGAGAGGCACAGTCGATGCCATGTCCTTGCCTCTCTCCGGAGTCCACTCTGGCTTGACCACAGTGAGATGAGTTCTGGATCCTCTTTCATAGCTGCTTACTCTGATCTCCTTAAAGATAGGGTTTCACCCTAGTTCAGGCTGGGCTGGCACTCAGTGGCCAAGGCAGGTTTTGAACTCATAGAAACCCTTCTGTCTCAGGTCCCCAAATGCTGAGATTACGTTTGTGAGTCATCGTGCCTAGCTGCCATTAAATATTCTGTCATCTTGTTTCAGGAGAAAAATTCTGACCCAGGAAACAGTATCTGGGTGATGGCTGCCAGCATCTTAGCTGGTTTCTAGTATAACAATGTGGGAGATTTACAGTGAACTATTGGTACCTACCCTAGTGTTTCAGCAAACAAGACCATGTGTACAGACCAGTTGCTATAATATCCTCTCATAAGGTAACTGATAAGGACTGATAAGAGTTAGTTTTTAGCATGATAACAGAAGAGACATAAGTTGATTTCTCAGCATGCTGTTCTCAGGAAGCATTAGTTTCTATAAATATGACAGCAAAAGAACACTGGTCCATGTGATAACATGACATTATTCATTCATCAATCTCAGCACAGAGGGCCACAATCAGATTAGAATGTAGGCAAGTGGACCACACTCTAGGACTGGAAGCATTACATTTAGTGCAAAGTATTATTATTATTGCAAAAACAGTTATTCCTAATTCACACAAAACTGCCCAAATGAGTTTCATCAAACAGGAGCTTCGTTGTTTGTATGAACTACATAGATGTATACATAGTCATAAACATAGCTGACTTACGGTGTGTCCTGATTTTCTGTCATGACAACAAACAAATGCAGTGTTCTCTTAACATTTTAAAGAGAAAATCATGAATAGAGTAAGCCCCTGCGAGGAGGAAAACTTGATGGACTTAAGGATGGGACTGTGTGAATGAATTGTGTAGCAGGCTCTCCCTCTCTCTCTCTTCCTCGCTCACACTCTTTCTCTTTCTGTGTTAGCTACAGTCAGTATAATAATGAGTGTCTTTAATTCCATCTTAACTCCTGCTTCCTGGTGATGAACAGACAGGAAATGATTACTTTCCAGTCATGGAAAGTTGATGTATATTTTATAACCAAAGGCTCAAGACTTACCAAAATTATACAGTCTAATTTAACAAATTAATGAGACAGCCCCATACCATCTGAGAACGTGACATTTCTGTGATGAGTTAACACATCTGAACTCCATTAACCCCACAATAACTCTCAAAGGACTGATCAGAAACAAGAAATAGTTTTACTAATGCAATGTTTCATTATATCTTTTCTTGCTAAGGTTACATCAATTGTAGCAAAACTGTGCGCGTATTCTTGCTGCTGAGCTGGGCTGTCCGTGCACCACCACTGTCTGGTGAACTATGGTGATCGGGCTGCTTGCCCTGAGGATAGAATCACTGTGGAACCAGCTAGCTTCTCCCTGTCCAATCTCCCTTCAGCTACCATGAGTGCACCACGTTTTTTTCTGGAGAAGCTAGTGTGTCTAACATAATTGAATGTTCCTGTTAGAAGATGTGAAATAAAAGGGCCTGTGTGGTGTTTGCAGCACTGAAATGCTTTAGGAACAGGAAGCTAGAAAACCCGATTTAAACAACATGTTAAATAACATCCTCTTCTAGTTTTTAAAAGTTTACTTTCTTAGGTCATTAACAATAAAACTCAACAAAATAAAAATTAAATGGTAAGACTGCTGTACTTATTATAGCCTTCCTAGTTTTCATTCTGTCTCCTGAAGATATGTGTTTTAGAAGAAGGTGATGGTTTCCAGCTGGGTTGCAAAGCACAGACTGTTCAGTACTCTCTGTAGCAAGAACAAAGGATATGTGTTCATGATGTAAAATGTTGATATCCTGTGAGCAAAGTGTTGATAGGGTTCGAATGCTTCCTTCTTTTGAGTTACTTTAGTCCACATTGACATCAAATTTATGTTAATCTTTTTGCCTTCTCTTGAGTGCTGATGAGAATCACCATATCCAGCTTGATTGCTTCTTGGTTATCCACATACTATTTTCTGTATGTGTGTGTGTAAGTATGTGGAGGCCAGAGGTTTATCTTGGGTATCTTCTTCAATGGTTCTCTGCCTTATTTTTGAGACATGGTCTCTCATTGAACCTAGAACTCACTGATTTGGCAGGATTAATTGGCCAAGGAGTTTTAGGGATCCTCCCTAATACTCTTTCTCAGCAGTAGAATTACAGTGCACACTACCGTGCCCAGCCAGGGATTCAGACTCAGGTCCTGGCACTTTTGTGGTAGACACTTTATTTTCTGAGCCATCTCCCCAGGCCTCCATAGGCTATTCTGTGTAGATACATACCCTGCCCTTAAAATATTACACAGTGTACTTTAGTAACCTATTATACATCATTTATATCCATATATTTGTAGCATCCATTGTTAGGTGACCATAGTGGTTAATTTCCATTGTCAACTTGATAAGATTTAGGATTACTATTGAAAAAAACCTCAGGCCATGATGGGGGATTCTCTAGATAAGGTTAATTGAGATGGGAAGATTCAACCTAAATACAGGCAGTCCCATTTCATGGCCTGAACTTCTGGACTAAATACAAAGGAGAATACCATGAGCACCAGCAACCGTTGCTCTGCGCTTCTGAACAGTGGACTTACTGCGACTAACTGCCTCGCATTCCCTCCCCTGTTGTGGTGGACTGCATCTCCTGGAACTGTGCACCCAAATAAACTATACTTCCTTAGGTGGCTTTTGTCACAACAACAAACAACCAATGCAGTGAAGGAAATGTTTATGGATTGAAGCATCTTATTTGTATTAGAGAGGTCGATATGCAAACTTCGCTGCAAGTTTCTAAATGAATCACTGATGCTAAAGAAGAGGGACTGCAAGGAGATGCTCCCTGCACTTCATGGGGCATCTTGACTGAACATGCAGGTGTAGGCCAGAGTCTCACAGAAGGTGTTGTAAGGACAGTGCATCTGTTGGGCTCATATTGCCTGAGTGTGGCTCAGCAGAAAGAGGAGGCAACTAGGAGAGCCCAGCTTCTTAAACAGTCTCAGTGTCTGGGCCAGGTAGCATTTATATTTCACTACATCATCTCAAAGCGTCATTTGCACATGAATCATTAATGTAAAGACAGAGACTCTCCTCCCCACCCCCATCAATCCACTGTGTGTCCAGGGCTGTCAGGAAGGAGGGCACAGAACTGTTTTGTCATAGCAGACAAAGAGTGATGATGGGTCAAAAGGGCATGACCAGATTCTGCAGCTAAGTGTTCAGGGTCAACACTGTAGTTACAGACTAAACGCCTGAGTCACTTCGGAATGAACAAGACATTGCCAAGTTCTGCATTTTGAAGAGTTGCATTAACCTTATCCTTCTCTCCCAAGCCTCCTAAATTTTACACATAACATAAAGTAACTTATGGACTCCAAATCAGAAGCCATTCGAAGTAAGCATCTCAGAAGTAAAATAATATATACTCCTGTTTAAATACCCCAAGAATACACTTAAGATACATCAGTCAGCGCAAGGACCTGGGTTCGGTCTTCAGCTCTGGAAAAAAAAAGACAAAATAACAAAAAGAACATCAGTCAGGATGTGGTAGATTGTACCCCAATAACAGACAGCTCCAAAGATTTCCTAGCTCATGGCAACCGTCTATTTTCCTTGCGAGCCAGTTGGAGGCACTTGTTCATAGTCGTTCTCCTGTAGGATCCGCACTGAAATCAGAGCTGCCGTGGGGAGCACTGCCAGGGATCTCAGAGAAGTAACTAAACATTCATCCTTGAGGTGACATTCGACACTTAACTCAAGACTTGAATGGGAATGAATTGGTCCATCAGGGCCCAGAGGGACGGAGAGGCAAACATAACCGGGGCCTGCGATGGCAGGAAATGCACAGGCAGATTGTTCTAAAATCCTCACACCCAAGGTCTGACATAAACTCATGGATGCATTTTATGTCAAAGTCTAATTTTTATTCATCAAGTGGCCGTGCAAGACAATTAAATGCTCCACAAGTGACCAGGAGAGAAGGCTGTTCCATAGAAGTAAGGTTATGTGGCTAGCCCGTGCTGGCGCAGGGCTCTGCAGCTGCTGTACCCGTCTGATTTGGCTAATGCATTCATTCTGATTGGTGCTTTTCTGCCATGTTTGTTCTACATACTTTGAATCTCATGCTCGGTAAGTAGAAATAGATGAGCCAAGTTAGGAATTCAAGAAGCTCCTTGTCCAGTGGTCCTTGTAAGCAAATGTAAATCTGTGTAATAGGTCAGAAAAATCAAAGCATGCCTTACTTCCTTTACTATGAAAACGAAGTGAGTCAGGAACAGGGGAATTGGATCAATTAGAGTAAAAAACCCAACTGAGGCTGAACATAGGGCATGCTGTCTGGTTACCTTGGCAACTCGGCTCCCTTCCTGTACTAGTGATGGTTCAGCATGAGTCAGGAAATAATTGGAGGTAGAGAAACACGTGCGCAAGTTACCTCCTACTACTGTGAAAGCAACGGAAGCATTTGCCAAAGGTGAAGGATGACATCATAAAGGGAACAATGTGAATGTTAAGAAGAAGTAAATAGGAGCCGTGTCATTTAAACACTGTCCTCCCTGAGGCCGAGTTTTATGGTATCTTAAGGTAACAGGAAAAATACTAAGGGAGTAAAGTGGTCAACAGTCCTTTCCAGATGTCCACATAGAAGGGAGGACACGGGCTGGCTTGTTCAGGGATGATTTTAAGTATGTAGCCCTCCTCCCTAATGTCAGCAGGAGAGAGATGAATCGGGAAGGGATCACCTTGAGGGAGGCACATCTTGGCCTTCAGGTGCACTGACTGTAGGTAGTAGATGGTTGCAACTGATTTCCAGCAAAATAGTTTTAATAGAGACCATTAGGGCAAGATTACTTTCAGATGAAAAGAGCTATATTAAGTAATAATTAGCAACACGATAAATTTATAATAAGTGTGATAGCAGGCGCCAAAAATGCTGCTCCCTATGACACAATAGGCCTGAGAGCTCAGAAAGGTCCTCGGTAGCGCATAGGTTGTGAATTAGCTCACCTGTTTCACACTACTTTCTGTGCCCCTCACTTAAGTTTAAGAAAGTCAAACCAGTTCTATTTTGCTTAAGGCAGACCTGGCAGCAGGACCTGTGTTTCTCAGCTCAGCTCTTAGCATGAGCTGACTCTCACAAGCAATCAGATGGTGCATCTCAGATGCTCCCAATGCTGACATTCGAGCCCAGCCCTTTACTTTTTTTCCTTTGAGTTCGGGCTCACTGTTAAAACATGGATGGATTGAAGCCTTGAACTCCTAAACATCTGCCTCTCTTTGCCTCCCAACTGTTGGGATTAAAGGACCATACCTAGTTCCTAACACACTGTCTTTTTTTTTTTCACATTGCATTCTGTGGAAATTCTTTTTTGTTGATGTCTATTTTAAAAATTTATTTGATTATTACAATTTATTCACTTTGTATCCAAGCTGTAGCCCCCTAGTTAGTCCCCTCCCAAACCAACTCTTCCTCCCAAGTCCACTGAGAGGGGAGATCCTCCTCCCCTTCCATCTAACCCTAGCCTATCAGGTCTCATCAGGACTGGCTGCAGTGTCTTCCTCTGGCCTGGTAAGGCTGCACTTCCCCCAGAGGGAGGTGATCAAATAGCCAGCCACTGAGTTCATGTCAGAGACAGCCCCTGCTCCTCTTACTAGGAAACCCACTTGGGCTGAGCTGCTATGGGCTACATCTGAGCAAGGAGTCTATGTTGTCTCCATGAACGGTCCTTAGTTGGAGTATCAGTCTTTTCAAAGACCCCTGGGCCCAGATTTTTTGTTTCTGTTGCTCTCCTTGTGGAGCTTCTGTCCCCTTCAGGTCTTTCTGTTGCCCCCTTCTTTCATAAGATCCCCTGCACTCTGCCCAAAGTTTGGCTATGAGTCTCAGCATCTGCTTTGATACCCTGCTGGTAAAGTCTTTCAGAGGGCCTCTGTAGTAGGCTCCTGTCCTGTTCCCTGTGTTCTCCTGCTTCCGATGTCTATGGGGTACAGAGCTAAACAGAGAATTCTCAATAGAGGTATATCGAATGGCAGGGAAACACTTAAAGAAATGCTTAATGTCCTTAGTCATGAAGGAGATGCAAATAAAAATGACCCTGAGATTTCACCTTATACCCATCAGAATGGCTAAGATCAAAATCTCAAGTGACAACACATGCTGGAGAGCATGTGGAGAAGGGGAACCCTCCTCCATTGCTGGTGGGAAGGTAAACTTGTCCAACCACTTTGGAAACCAATCTGGTGCTTTCTTAGAAAATTAGGAATAGTGCTACCTCAAGATCCAGCTAAAGTAGGCATATATCCAAAATATGCACAAGTATACAACAAGGACATTTATTCAGCCATGTTCATAGCAGCTTTATTTGTAATAGCCAGAAATCTGGAAACAACCCAGATATAACTCTGTGGAGGAATGGATGCAGAAATTGTGGTACATTTACACATTGGAATACTACTCAGCAATTAAAAACAAGGAAATAATGAAATTTGCAGGCAAATGGTGGGAATAAAAAAAAATCATCCTGAGTAAGGTATCTCAGAAAAAACCAGACACACATGGATCTACTTACTTACTTATGAGAGCATATTAGACATATAATATAGGATAATCATACTAAAATCTATACCGCTAAAGAAGCTAAGCAAGGAGGACCCTAGGGAAGTTGCTCAGTACACTGTCTTTTAAATATTGTGTTCTGTGTTGTGAAAACTTGAAGAAAGCAGTACCCATCCAGAATGGTTGGAGAATTTCTATAGAAAGTGGGCGGATACCTTCTGCTCAACTCCTGCACCAATTCTGTTTTCTGTGCATTCCTCTGTATATTTTCTGCTATGATGACAGCAGGAGGCTTCAGAACTCTTCACAGATAAAAAGGGATAATAGACAGAGAACTCTGTATCAGACATAGAGGTGTTTTATGGTTTGCCCTGGGGAGAAACAGAACTGATCTTCTCACTGAGGAATTTTCCCCATGAATTTCTTTCTGTCGTAATTGGGGTTTCCACTGTTCATCACCAAAGGACGTCAGGACAGGAACTCAAGCAGGGCAGGAGCCTGGGGGCAGGAGCTGATGCAGAGGCCATGGAGGGTGCTGCTCACTGGCTTTCTCCTTGTGCCTTGCTCAGCCTGCTTTCTTATAGAACCCAGGACCACCAGCCCAGGAATGACACCACCCACAATAGGCTGGGCCCTCCCCCATGGATCACTAATTAAGAAAACGCCTTGCAGCTGGATCTAACGGAGGCATTTTCTTAATTGAAGTTCCCTCATCTCAAATGACTTTAGCTGTGTCAAGATGCCATAAAACTATCCACGACAAGCCAGGTGCAGTGGCTCATGCCTTTAATCCCAGCACTCAGGGAGGCAGAGCTGGTGGAGCTCTGTGAGTTTGAGGCCAGCCTGGTCTACAAAGGGACCCTGTCTTGAAGAACCAAAACAAACAAACAAACAAAAAGCAAAGGAAAAAAAAACAGACAAACCACACACACACACACACACACACACACGAAACTAGCCAGAACAGTTTCCTAAAGAAGGGATATGCAGAGAACTGGTCAGACTCCTAACACCTCCAGAGTTGCCAGAATAGCGCGCAGCCATGCCTGCACAATTGGTCTTTATTCCGGTGGTAAAGCTGAGCCTGAGGATAGTATGGTTCCCAAGTGGAGAGGCTCTCCAGAGAGAACATCTCACATGGTATACAGCAGGAGCACACACCAGAGAAAGGAGCCTGGCAGATGGCTGCTTTCAAGTTGTACTTGTAATGAAGGAAAAGGTACTTGACAGGCAACCTGTTATTTTTTTAACAGCTATGCAATTAGATCACTTGCTTTAAATTTGTTGGTCTTGGATTTGTTATGAAACCTGAAAATTGGGTTTGAAAAATTGCTGATTGTTAAGTCCAAGCTGATGCTCCTATTACTTTGACACTGGGGTGAGTAACTTATTTTTTGCAGATATTTCTTTTTTTAAATTCACTCTTTAGTTCAATACAATATCTTAGAGTCATCAGGTTATAGGGACCATATAGCATTTTAATTTAGGAATCATGCTGTACTGCTGCTTCAGTTAGGCATGAGAGAGTGTCCACACTTGGCAGTTTTTACTGCAGCTTGCCCATGAACAAATAATTCTTCCTAAAATCACTTAATACTTCTTCATTCTCTTTGTGCGACATACAGATTTATATGTGCATCCTTTTAGTGGGAAATGAGTCTGGATTGTATTTGGGCATGTAAGAATTCTATGGCAATCGGAACTATAAAAAGATATAATGAAGCCATCTCAGCTGGTGATGTCACAGAGTCACCAGTCAAGAACAGCACTGCAGAGCCACAGAATTATCTTTTCTTTTCTTTTGCAGAATGAGGTAGAAAATACCCTTTAGTTGTTGTCAAGTAAATATAGAAACAAAGTATTCTTTGTGAGGGATGTCTGTCACTGAGCAGTGCGTATTTGTTGCCTCTTTGAAAATTAATTAAAAATTATGACCCTGGGAAGGAGCAGCCTTACCAGGCCACAGAAGACAATGCAGCCAGTCCTGATGAGAACTGATAGACTAGGATTAGAGGGTCCCCTATCAGTGGATTTGGGGAAGGGCATGGGAGGAGAGGAGGGAGAGAGGGTGGAATTGGTAGGGGATTAGGGAGGGAGCTACAGCTTGGATACAAAGTGAATAAACTGTAATTAAGAAAACAATAAATAATTTTCTTTAAAAAAGAAAACAAATCACAGGGCCTCCCCAGAAGGTCCTTGCTGACACTCATTGTCTTTATGGTTTTGGTAAAAACCATCCCAGCACATACGGGTAGATTTTCATTGCATCTTGGACCTGCTTTTCCCCAAAGACTTGTAATGAAGGCACTGTTTCCATATCTACTGGACATTTGCTTGGTGTCTTAGAAGCATCCATATCGATTCAGAGTCTTTTGTGGTTTTTCATTTCAAGTCCTTTGATTTTTGCCATTGAGTTGAAGGATTCTTTTCTTTAAAAACATATTTTGGATTTTAGTCCCCTACCAGATATGTGGGCTGCAGATTGTTCCTGTGTTTGGTGAGCTACTATCCGACTATGCTGTCCTTTATGATGCAGAAGGACCTTGGCTCTCTTTGTCTGCTGCTATATTTGCTCTGTGTGCATCTGTTGTCACGCCTAAGGACTACTGTAGTGTTTCCTCCATGCTTTCTTTTCAGAGTTTCTGGTCTCATGCTTCTGCTCTTCTGTCTGTTTTGTTAGTTCTTGTGCATTAGGTGAGTCCAGGCTGCAGCTTACACTGTTTGTTGAAAAGACTCCTTCCCTCCTGTTGTCTCTCAGCATCCTCACTGAAGAGCTGTTGAACAAATAGGTGTGGTTTTCCTTACCCTCTCTGTTTTCTTGCATTGGTACTGATTATTGTTCTGGGACCATATTGTCTTAATGACTGTAGCTTTGTAACATGCTTTGGAATCTGGAGATGTTGTGACTCTAGATTTATATTTTATTTCTGTCTCTGTCTTTGTGGGTCTCTCTGCGTTTCTTTGTATCTCTTTTTCTCTCTCTTTGTCTTTCTGGTTTGTTCAGAGTCCTCTGTGGTACTATGTAAATTTAGTTTTTTTGTTTGTTTGTTTGTTTTGTGGAAATAGCACAGATATTCTGGTAGAAAGTTTATTGATTCTCCAGATCCTTTGTGTACTAGGGGAACTTTAACAATATTGACTTTTTTTAAATACAAATGTGGCAGCTGTTAATGTGTTGGCTAGTTAAAACTGCTGTGTTTTTTCTCAGTAGCTCTGAGCTGTCCAGATGATAACAAGCAGCTAAGCCAGCAGCAGCAGCAGCAGCAGCTTGTGCACCCTCAGAGGAGGCAGAGGTTCAGATCAGCGTCCTCTCCTGCTTCACTGAAGACATTCGAAGTGTGTGCTGAGGGGAGGCTTTCTCTTATATTGCTGTTGGGCAGTTGCTCCTGTGTCCTCCTTGAGTGCAGGAACTTTGTGTGTGTGTGCGTGTGCGTGTGCCTGTGTGTGTGTGTCTCTGTGTGTGTGCGTGCGTGTGTGTGTGTGTGTGTGTGTGTGTATTTCTTTAGAACTGAGTTGAGGAGTGATGCATGCCTTTTTACATTAAAGTGTTTTTATTTCATACAAACACCTTATTATCAACAGTCCAAGGTACTAGTTGCAGACTTATTTTGGATGGACTGACTTTTTATTTTGATTCTCCTGTTGGTTTAGCTAACTTGGTAAGGATTGGTGCCAACACTCTTCTAGCAGAGTTCATGCCCTGTAACTGTCTCTCTGCTTTTTAGTTTGGCTAAGGGTTTGCCTGTCTTGTTGATTTTTCTCAAAGAATCAACTGTGGGTTTTGCTGATTTTTTTTGTATTATCCTCTTTATTGCTAATTTAATGATTTCAGCTCTCAGTTTGATTATTTCCTGACATCTTCTTCTCTTGGGTATTCTTGCTTCTTTTTGTTCTAGAGCTTTCAGGTGAGCTGCTAAGTTGCTAGTATGAGATCTTATCAATTTCTTTATTAAGACACTCAGTGCTATGAACTTCCCCCTTAACACTGCTTTTATTGTGTCCCATAAGTTTGGGTATGTTGTCCCTTCATTTTCATTGAATTCTTAAAAGGTTTTGCTTTCTTTCTTTCTTTATTCCTTGACCCAGTGGTCACTGAGTAGGAAGTTGTTCAGTTTCCATGAGTTTGTAGGCTTTCTGTTGTTGTTGAAGTCCAGCTTTAATTCATGGTGGGCTGATAAGGTAAGGGGGTTATTTCAGTTTTCTTGAATGTGTTGAGACTTGCTTTTTGGCCAAGTATGTGGTCAATTTTCGAGAAGATTTTGTGAGGTGCTGAGAAGAAGGTATATTCTTTTGTGTTTTGAAATGGTTTGTAGATAGCTGTTAGGTTCATTTTGATTCATAATATTTGTTAGTTTCATTATTTCTCTGTTTGGTTTCTGTCTGCGTGACCTGTCCATTGGTAAAAAAGGGATGTTGAAGTCTCCCACTATTAACATGTGGGGTTTGAGGTGTGCGTTATGCTTTAGTACTGTTTCTTATATGAATGTGGGAATGTGGGTGCCCTTGCATCTGGGGCATAGATATTCCAAATTAAGATGTCATCTTTGTAGACTTTTTCCTTTGATGAGTATGAGGTGTCCTTCCCCACCTCTTTTGTTAATTTTTGTTGGAAGTCTATTTTGTTAGATATTAGAATAGCTATTCCAGATTGCTTTTTTGTGTCCATTTGCTTGGAAAGCCTATTTCCAACCCTTTACTCTGAGGTAGTGTCTATCCTTGATGCTGGTGCTTTTTTCTTGCATACAGAAGAATGACAGATTCTGTTTTCTCATACATTCTGTTAACCTGTGTCTTTTTAATAGGGAACTGAGTCTACTGATGTTGAGAGATATTAATGAGCAATGATTAGTCATTCCTGTTATTTTGATGTTGGTGGTAAATGTATATGTGTGTGTGTATTTTCCTTCTCTCCGTTTTACAGGTGTGGAATTGTTTATTTCCTGTGTTTTCTTAGTTGTAGTTAACTTCCTTGTGTTAGAGTTTTTCTTCTAGTATCTTCTGTAGGACTGGATTTGTAGATAAATAATAATAATAATAGTACTTATTATCATCATTATTGGAATATCTTGTTTTCTCACTCTATAGCAATTGAAAATTCTTCTGGATACAGTGGTCTGGGCTGACATTTGTGGTCTCTTATAGACTACAAGGTATCTTCCCAGGCCCTTCTGGCTTTTAGAGTCTCTGTTGAGAAGTCAGGTGTAATTCTGATAGGTCCGCCATTATATGTTACTTGGACTTTTCCCCCTACAGCTTTTAATATTCCTTTTTTTGTTTTGTACATTTAGTGTTCTCGTTATTATATGGGGAGAGGATGTCCTTTCCTTGTCCAATCTATTTGATGTTTTCTAAGCATCTTGTATGTTTATAGGAATTGCTTTCTTTAGGTTGGGGAAATTTTCTGGATTTTGTTGAAAATATCTTCTGGACTTTTGAGCTGGGAATCTTTTTCCTCTATTCCTATTTTTTTCATAGTGTTCCAGATTTACTAGATGTTTTATGTCAGGAACATTTTGATTTAACATTTTCTTTTACTAAAGTATCAACTTCTTCAATCACATCTTTTATGCCTGAGATTTTCTCTTTCATTTCTCATATTTTGCTGGTGATGCTTGTGTCTGTAGTTCCTGTTCTTTTATGTATGTTTTCCACCTTCAGGAGTCCTCTTATTTTACCTATGTTTTCCATCTCCAGGATTCCCTCTGTTTGTGTTTTCTTTATTTCTTCTCTTTTCATTTGCATGTCTTGAACAGTTTTATTCATTTCTTTCACCTGTTTGAGTATATTTTCCTGTATTTTTTAGGGGGTTGATTCATTTCCTTCTTAAAGGCCTTATCATATTCATGAGGTTGGATTTAAGGTCATTTTTTTGTAATGCTTTAGTTATGTTAGGATATCTAGGGCTTGCTGTAGTAGGATAGCTAGACGCTGCCATATTGCTCTGGATGTTGCTGGTTGTGTTCTTACTCTGGCCTTTAGCCATCTAGGTTTTGCAATTATTATAGGTCTAGATGCTGATTCCAAGTTTATTTTCACTGCATGTCTTTTCCCTTGGTTTCTGTTTCCTTTCTGTTTTCTGGCTTGAGTGGCCTGGGGTTCTGGTGACTAGCAAGTCTCCAGTTCAGTAGGGTTTCTCCCTTGGGGTTTTTGTGGTCTGCATGGCCTCTGGGGTTTTGAGTGTTAACCTTTCCTCTGGGATCCCTAGTACCAGTGTGGTCTTGGGTCCTTGCTGCTGACAGGCTTCCAGGAAAGCAGGTGGAGTTGTGAGCTGGAAAATGGAGTCCAGCAGATTGGGGGGCAGTTTAAGGCAGTTGGGTGTTTTTTTTTATTTTATTTATTTTATTTTTTAAAATTTATTTATTTTTATCTCAGTCACAGGTTAGGTACTTTGAATCCCAGGCGTAGCCCCCTCCCCCATTCCCTCCTACCCTCCCACTCCCTCCCTCATCTCCTTCTTCCCCGCCCCCTCCAAGTCCACCAACAGGGGAGGACCTCCTTCCCTTCCATCCAACCCCAGCTCATCCTGTCTCCTCAGGGCTGGCTGCAAA
>CM053752.1:7852688-7883517 GCA_028658305.1 Pachyuromys duprasi | reverse complement strand
ATGAGGTGCAGTTTATTGGGTGAGCTTTCAGGGGTGTTGGTGGGCAGGGCCTTAGGTGCAGGGGAGCTTATTTGGTGATTATGCTGTGGGCAGGCCTTCTGGAAGGTAGGAAGAGTTGTAGGGCAGGAAGCGGAATGCAGGGTATGGGGTACAGTAAAACTGTTGTGTGTGCTTTCAGGTAAGTCGGCAGACAGAGGCTGGGGGGCTGACTTACTATTTCTTAAGCATATTTTAAGGAGTGTTGGTAAGTAAGCATACTTTAGATTGATAACTGACATGTGAGGAATACTCCCTTATATATGTGTGTGTGTACGTACATACTTATATACATATATAGATATATTTCCTTGTAACTGCCTAACAATTGAGATAGGCAAAACTCTGTGCTCTGATCCTCTGTCTTACCATGTTCCACATGGCAATATTTTTTCCACTCAAGTTATTATGCATTTAATAGGGACCTTCTCGATTTTTGTCACAACATGGACTTACTAATAAAAACATAATTAGAGAATTATGTCTTCAGCCCATAATGCTTCCTACACTTGCATATAAAGATGGAAGGCACAGTCTAAAGCCCAGGAAAGGGATACCAACTAGTGAATGCACCCCGCCCATCACTATCAATCCACCATTCAGCATTTGCCTACCAATGGTTCATAGCATATAGATTTGATGGTGCCTCACTGTTGTGTGCAAAACTGTACCTGGGAAGGCGTAACACACCCATCTGCTCACCCCAGACAGGGAACCCAGGACAGACCAAAGTAAGGATTCCAGCAAAGTACTGCTTGGTGAATCAGTGAGTTTTATTAGAGTTACATACAAGGCATATGAGTGATGGATTACTTACAGGAACAAAAATGACTCAAAGAGAGCTGCCACCAAAGCCCACCCCAGCATTAGTGACAGCTCACAAAAGCTGGGAACCTGGAGCACACAGTGCAACGGATTGGAGTGTGTCCTTTCCAGGTGACTCTGGTCTACGCCTCTTCCAGTCAACTCACCTGGTCTTTGTTTTTTTTTAGACATCTGGTCTGGTCTCAAGAGTCTTCTTTACAGGGTAGCTTGTCTGAGTCTTGGCAGCTCAGCTCCTAGGAGAATCTTCTTTTCGGCTCAGCTTTGTTTTCCTCTGAGAAGGACTCTCAGCTTTTATTATTTACTCTAGCAGGTAGGGACCTAGTAAATCTGGTCAGTTTCAGGGACTTCCTGAAGCTATTTTGGGTTGTTACATTTTCATGGGTTGAATGTATCAATCATTGGGAGAAACTGTTACACAATACTCAGAGATGTGGCCTTCGGTGGCCATTTGTCTACCTGTAGTATAACTTTCTGTGCCCTTCCTTGTTATCCCTTCTGAGTTCTTAAGTGGCTGTCATGTAATCTGTAACTGGGCTATGGCTTTGGTGGCATTGTTCCTTATATTAGACTCAGAACCCTGTTTATATCATTTATTGTATGAAAGGGAATTGTCAGGAAGACAAATTGTATTTGCTGGAGGAAAACAATAAAATGAATTTTCTGTGTCCTTGACTCTGTGTATTTGCACTGGCTTTGAGGTCATACACACTTTGCTTTAAATTTGGCCTCTGCTACTTCTCCAGCTGTCCTGTCTTCAGCTGTAATAATCCCAGAGATACTTACCAAGACCTTATGATTTTCTAGGTATAGAGAGATATGATTTATATGCATCATGCTATTGAATGCCCCCGAGTCTCAGAAAGAGACACCAGCCACAGACAGAAGTTAAGCAGTTTGCTGCCCACCATGTGGTCTCCTGTCAGGCAGCTTTCTGGCTTCAGAAAAATCAGCAAGCTCAGCCACACTGAACTTTCCCAGATATCAAGTAAAAGCAAAGATGCCTACCTTATAAGATGAATTTATAAACTCTGTCTTTAGGGCTGGGAAGTGCTCAGTTTATAGGGTGTTGCCTAACAAGCATGAAGCCCTGGGTTCAGGCCTCTGCATCACATAAACGAATATGACAGCACAAGACAGTAACCCAGTAACCCAGAAGTGGAGGCTGGAGGAACAGAGATTCAAGGTTATCCTTGGCTATCAAGTGAGTCGAGATCAGCATGGACTAGAGACCCCATCTCAAACTAGCTGACTAGCTAGCTAGCTGGCTAACTAAATATGTCGTTCAATACCAAACCTTAAGGTAATCTCTCTTGGAAAGGCAGTGTCTTTGAAAGCAATTTATTATCTCATGTTGAAAAACAGCAGTAATCCATATGATTTTCGAGGACAAAGACACAGAGACCCTTAGCAGTATCTATTGCAAATTGCTGGCCTCAGGATAAGCCCAGACCTACACAGTCTACCCGAAGTTTGAATGCTTATAAAGAGATCGAGGGACCTTGACTAAACTAAAGGAAGCTGCCAGGGGATAGATGATAGCAGGAAAGCAAAGAGATTGTACAGAAAGACAACGTTTTAGCTCTCACCGAGTTTTAAAGTACACTCCAAACGTACAGGCTGGCTGTTTTTTAATCCCAAATGCTTGGAACTGGAAGTGTTTCAGAACTCAGAGCTTTTATGATTTTGATAGAATTTATTGCTTGACTGACCCTAACCTGAAAATAAGAATCCTGAAGTACTGCGACTTCAGAACCATTCTGCAGATGTCATCTGTGTTTAAGCACATTTTAGAACAGCAGTTCTCAACTTGTGGGTTTCGACCCCTTTGGGGCTTGAATGACCCCTTGCACAGGGGTTGCTTAAGACCTTTAGAAAACACAGATATTTACACTACAATTCATAACAGTAGCAAAATGACAGTTTCAAAGTAGCAAGGAAAATAATTTCACGGTTGGGGCTTACCACAACATGAGGAACTGTATTAAAGAGTTGCAGCATTGGGAAAATTGGTGACCGCTGCTTTAGAGTTTGGAACGTTAGACGCTTTGGATTTTCTTTACTTTTTTCCCTTACAAAAATATAATATTTTATTGTTGATTTAAGGTGGTATATTTAAAAATGATCACAGGAATTTCTTTCTCATACAAAATATACTTTGATTCTTTTGTGTCTTTCTCAATAAATATATTTTTAATTTATTTTTTATATTAATCACCGGTTATGTACTTTGTATCCCAGCCGTAGCCTCCTCATTCCCTCCCAATCCCACCATCCCTCCCTCATCTCCTCCCTGCCCCTTTCCACTGATAGGGGAGGACCTCCTCCCCTTCCATCTGACCCTAACTTATCAGGTCTCATCAGGACTGGCTGCAATGTCCTCTTCTGTGGCTTAGCAATGCTGCTCCTCCCTTGTTGGGGCGGGTCAAAGAGCCAGCCATTGAGTTCATGTCAGAAATAGTCCCTGTTCCCCTTACTGGGGTACCCACTTGGATAATGAGCTACCATGGGCTATATCTGAGCAGGGGTTTTAGGTGATATCCATACATGGTCCTTGGTTGGAGAAACAGTTTCATAAAAGACCCCTGTGCACTGATATATTTGGTCCTTGTGGAGCTCCTATTCTCTCCAGGTCTTACTAACTTCCCCTTCTTTCATATGATCCCCTGCACTCTGCCAAAGGTTTGGTTATGAGTCTTAATATCTGCTTTGATACACTGCTAGGTAGAGTCTTTCAGAGTCCCTCTGTGGTAGTCTCCTGTCCTGTTACTTGTTTTCTCCTATATCCAATGTCCATCCCATTTGTCTTTCTAAGTAAGAATTGATCATCATATTAGGAATCTTCAACCAGTATAGGTGTTATTCCCAACAGCCATTTGTTTGGATAAAGCTTTGTAGATGTAACAAACCAAAGGCTGGTTGGAGCTCACTATTGTGGTATGAAAAGAAATACAATCACAAGTAGAGTGGTTTTTTAAAATAATGAAATCCTTAGGACTCTACAACCAGACTGTATTGTGTGTGTTGTTGTCATTTTTGTTGTATATGAGTGTGGTTGACAGAGGTTGACTAGCCACTGAGCAAGTGGTAGTATTCTGTCACCTTCTGACTCCCTACTGGTTATAGGGCTAACAGCCACAGCAGCTTTTACCATGGTTGCGTGGGATCTGAACTCAGACCCTCACGATCATGCACGAACCCTTTACCTGTTGTGACTTTGCCAGCCCTATGTATCCATTGCCCTTTGATCAGAGCTCAGTTGGCATCCTCTTCTGGCATGGCCATCTGCTTGCATCTGGACATCCGTTTGCACTGATGAAGCTTTCCTGATCATTTTATAGAAGGAAATGCAAACTCTTGAGTTTTAGCCTGGGAAGTTATCACTACCTTCAGATACTTAGGGAGCTGTCACATATAATTGGGAGTGGATTTGATCTGTGTGGTGCCAGAGGGCAGGAGAGAAATGATGAATGGGTCAGCCACAAATAATGTCTGGGTTTCTTTTGTTTTAAATTTTAATTTTTTATATTATTTACAGTTTATTCATATTGTATCCCAACTATAGACCCCTCCCCAATTCCCTCCCAATCCTACCCTTTCTCCCTCATCTCCTCTCATGCCCCTCTCCAAGTCCACTGATAGGGGAGGTCCTCCTCCCCTTTCATCTGACCCTCACCTATCAAGTCTCATCAGGACTGGCTGCATTGTCTTCCTCTGTGGCCTGGTAAGGCTTCTCCCCCCTCAGGGAGAGGTGATCAAAGAGCCAGCTAATCAGTTCATGTCAGACAGTCCCTCTTCCCCTTATAAGGGAACCCATGTGGATACAGAACTGCCATGGGCTACATCTGAGCAGGGGTTCTAGGTTATCTCTATGAATAGTCCTTGTTGGAGTATCAGTCTCAGAAAAGACCCCTGTGCTCAGAATTTTTGGTTCTGTTGCTCTCCTTGTGAAGCTCCTGTTCCCTCCAGGTCTTTCTATTTCCCCTTTCTTTCATAAGATTCCCTGCACTCTGACCAAAGTTTGGTTATGAGCCTCAGCATCTGCTTTGATACACTGTCTGGATTTCTTATAAGCAAGGCCATTTTGCCTGTGAGAGCCATTTGAGGCAAGATGCTTGTTTGTTTGGTGTGGTGATAAGTTTCCTGCTAATAGAAGTCTGCAAGGGACTGTTGGGTAGACCCTGTCCTGGAGAACACAGGCAATATTTCTGCTTTCCCTAGCAGAAATATTTCGACTGTCTCTACTAAGCCTAAAATGACTTAATAGGAAAAAAATGAGACATCAGTGTTGGCAATGTTGCAAAACATTGCCTTATAAAAGCTAAGAGGAAAGTATTTCTGCTATTGGAATCCTCTTTTCGAGAGATTTAAATTTTTATTTTACCAGAAAATACTATTTTATTTTTATCTAGAAATAGATATCTAGAAATATTTTTATCTAGAATTAGGTATTTGCTATTTTACTATGAGGCAAAAAAGTGCTCAGGAGGCTAGATGTTTGGGTAAGCTTAATTTCCCTGAGGAAATATGGCTGATAAGCCACAGCTCATTGACCAGGGGCTGCAGAGTAATATCAAAGGCATCAATTTTTTTCCACTAAAATATCTATATACTTCAAGTGCTTAACAGTTGATGGCCCAGGAAAAAACTAAAGTAAAACATGGTAACGATTGTATTTTGATTGGCAGTTGCTCTTGTTTGTTTCTGAAATGTTCCTCATAGTCTTAAGATATGAACGCCTGATCTCCGTTTGTTCAAGCTATCTTGAAGGTTGGGAGTCTTTCAGAAATGGGACTTAGATGGTGGAAATAGGTCTCCCTTTGAAGATCATATCCTGTTCTCGTTCTGGCCACATGCTCTGTGCTTCCTATCAGTATTCTGAGGAGACCCTACCATTTGAAGGAAATGCTTCCACCACCATGCTCCCTTTCCCAGTGATGAACGGAAATCTCTCTGTGAACCAAAATAACCTTTCCTCCATTATGTGATGTCCATCAGAGATTTTGTTACAGCAATGACAGAAACAGTTAGTACAGCAATATCACAAGTTAGAGAAGGATCATCTTATTTCCAGTCTATCTCCCAGGAATCACTGCAACTGAGCAACCCAAAGCATATGTTCTCTGGAATAAAAAAAATAAAAGTGAGAAGTGAGAAAAACAAAAAAGTTTATTCCTAGACTAAATAATATTATTTTCTTTTGTTATTTATTTATTTTTTGAGACAGGGTCTCTCTGTGTATAACCCTAACTGTCCTAAAACTCACTTTGTGGACCAGGCTGGTGTTGAACTCACAGGGAGCTGCCTGCCTCTGCCTCCCACATGCTCTGTTAAAGGTGTGTGCTACCATGCCCAGCTATAAACAAATCATATTTAAAGAACAAACTTACGGTCAGTTTTGAAAAATCTTTATCATTAATCTTTCTGGATACTTTATAGAAACTTGATTGAAATGAGTTACTTTTAAAATACGGGTCATACTAAGACACTTCGTGAGAAGCCTGGATAACATAACTATACATATGTAATCTAACTGAAACTAAATGTAGTCTGAAACAAATAAGGCAGTTACAAACCTGCAGGCATGATTGTAACTGTATCCAAGGTATGCTGCAATGTGTTTAATTAGAAAAACAGTGGCTAGAATAAGAATATGTGGGTTTCCTGGCAGGAGCCATCTTTTCCTGCCGTCCTTCTAGCTGACTAGAAACAAGTGTGTAGCCTGACCTGGACCAGCAGACACTCCTCTCTGCAGAGGTAGACTCTCTGGACACTGATGTCAGTAACCACAGAGTTCCAATCACTGAAATAGCCAAATAATAAATCACCTCAGTATTTAGGGGTGTAGAGCTAAACCCTTTTATTTGCCCATGTGTCTATGGGTCAGCCACAGACTATAAGGAAGGGCATAAGGTGAAGTCTCTGATACAAAGAAGCATGATTCCTTAGCCATCTGTCACAGAGGAGTGTTGGTTTTATTTTTGGGTGCATGTGACTCTTGATTTTGGTCAATAGAATATGAACCAGAGTGGAGCGGTTAGGAAGGAATGTGAGAAGCATGCTTTGAGAGTTCCAGGAGTTTATGGCTTAGCTCCTAACTTTGTAAGCTTAGAGTGGCGGCACTAAAATGCAGGGGGTTGATAACTTGTCTTAGGTCACAGGAAGCAGTTCACACTTCTCAGCACAAACAAACTAAAAAAAAAAAAAAAGAATTGTCTTAGTAACGATTCATTTTAGGGAGAAGTATTGTTCCACAGACTGAATTTGTTCTGTATCACAATACATAATACGATTCTTGTCATTTTATTTTTAATTAAAGCAGTTTTATTACCCTGTGTGGCCTCCCATGGCATGTAAAATGAGGATGTTCAGAAGCGGGGGCCCACATAAGTACACCAGCACTTCCCCAGTTCAGATTTATCTGAAAGATACAGAGTGCTGTATTCCACCCACATGGCTTTTAGTCAGGCAGTGAGCACACAGCCCTTCCTATGTACTAAACCTCTTTTTATTAGCATGTGCTAGCATTTTCTAAGATTTAAAGACAGCCGTGATCTGGGGGAAGATCTGAATTCTTGGATGGAAAGAGTACCAGAGGGGAAGAAATAGTTCTGGTGTAATGTCCTTGGTTTCAGCCAAAGACAGCATTTGCCACTCAGGTATTGTTCTGAGGTAAGAACAAAACACTCTGCTGCAATCTATTATTACTATTATTTTTTGTTGATATCTTTTTTTTTTCAATCAGGCAAAATGAAGTTTTCCTTATGAAATCAGCCCACATCTTGAAATGTCTTCTTTTATTTGGATAATGTAACTATTTTATTACTTGTTGGAGGAGGCAGAGACTTCTAAAAACATCAGAAAAATAAGCACATTTCCAGTGATGATTTCTTTGGACTGATGTAGGTGGCAGGCTTGTGGGTCTATCTGAAACTTGGCCTTAGAGATTTTTTTTTTGATATCTACCCAAAATTAATAAAATCCACAAATGAATAAACTGGGAATCATTTGATGGATAACAACTGGAGGAAAATGTTCACAAATTGATGTAAATCTCCGCATGTGGAGAGTTCCCACAGCTGCTTGAATGTCTTAAGGTGTTTTGAAGGTTGACTGAGGCTCTTTTGAAAGCCATAATCATTCTTTTTAAAGTCCCTGTTTCTTTAGTTGTTACTGTTGTTACATCTCTGTCTGTCTATCTATCATCTATATGTTTAGTGTTGCTTGTATGTGTATACATCACAGCTGACTACTTGGTGTTGGGTAGCTCTTGGCACTCTTTACTTGCCTATAGTTCTTTGTCTAGGGATGGGACACTGTGAGAGTTCCCCGTCCCATTTTAGAATTTCTTCTAGTGTTCAGGTCTTGTTTAGGCAGCCATTTTGTTGAGCCTCATCAGTGAAGTCCTTTCTAGCAGGTGCAGTCTCACAGCTGGTTCTTTAGCTCTTACAACCTTTCCATTTTCTCTTCCAGGATGTTCCTTGGGCCTTAGGTGCAGGGGTTGTGTTACAGATGTATCCAGTTAGGCTGGGTACCCCACAATTTTCTCTGCATTTTGCTCAGCTTACGATTTTCTGTAGTGGTTTCCATCTGCTGCAAAGAGACGTTTCTTTGATGAGGGGTGAGGGCTAGCTACATTTACCTGTGCATGTGGGGACACACGCTTAGAAAGCAGTTAGGAACTAAGCTGATCTAGTAAAGAGTCAGCAGCTAAGTTATTTTCTAAGATCTCTGGCCTTCCCAGCCATGGGTAGCTGGCTATGTTTCCAGCACCAGGCATGGTTTCCTTTTGCTGAGCAGACTTAATTAAGTTTAATTAGATGACTGTTGGCTTTGTCTTCAATAAAAACATGTCACTCTTGCATCTTTAGGGTTATCTTGCTGGCTGGTAATGTTTGTTTTATAGCTGTTACGGCCAGGCAGGACAATTGGCTGTTCCCCTCCCTTGGAAGCACCTCCGGTACTGTGAAAGTTAGTCCTTCGGAAGGAGGCTCTCAGATCCTCTGAGTCCTGTGACTGACATGCGTGGTGTCTTCATCAACAGGACCTTGCTGTCATCCTCTGGCAGACCACCAAGAACAATAGCAGTAGCCTATAATATTTTATAGTCGGTTGGCCTCCCTTGTCCAACTACTTGGAAGGGGATTTCTCATGCGTGGTCTTGGGATTTTTGTGGCTCTTGTGGGGAGCATTTTTCAGCCCTAGTGACATAACTTCATTTAAACTATAAATGTATATACTTAGATTTACAGGTAGTTTTAGGTAAGTAGAGAAAAATATGATTCCTCATGGCTTTTCAAAACATCCATGGTACTGTGTGTCCCCCCTCTCCTTCTGTGTCGCCTCCCTTCCCTGTCTCCAAATAAAGCCCCTCCCTGTTCTTTCTATACCCCTTTATATCACTTACATCCTTTTTTCCTTTCTAGAGCTCCTCACCCACATGGCTTTACTTTCCTGGTTTCTGTGGTTTCTTCAGAGTCTATATTACCTCTGAATATTTGGAACTTGGTAGTGCTTCACTTTTAAAGTGTGTGTGAAATATACTGATGGGCTTATTTTGGTGGGTTTTATGTTTAAGTGTTTTATGTGTGATATTATTATTACATGAAAAGAACTGGCACCAGTAGATGTTGGTAAGCAGATACTAGCAGCTGAGAGTGAAGGTGTCTAAAATAAGGTGATCTCCCAAACATGCCGAGCTAAAGTCCGTGTGGAGCCCCCTCAGCTGAGCTTCTGACCACTGACCAGCTCCTGCTGGGAGGACAGAGCTTCTGTCACTCTGGACTTTCCAGTAGAAAGTGATATTATTTGTTGGTTCAATGATATTACATTAATAAAATTAATTCAAGTTTATAGTTATTGGACAGCTCAATTTCAAGTCATTGTCCTACTTATCTTGAATTACTGTTGGGTCACAGATTTTATTAGAAAGGAGTGAATGTATAAGTGAATTGTGTTTTCTTAATGGACTCTGAGATGGAACACAATAAGAAATGTAGATTTTGTTAAGGTAGAGACAATTACCATAAAATTATTTATTTTATACTATATTAATAAATAATTATACACTTTAATTATTAAATGTTTTGTTTAAAGTTGGTGTATTAAAATGTTAAAAATTAAAAGCATTGAAAAGCTCCTGGCTCTAATCTAAGTACGCAGCAGGTCAAGGCAGAAAGAAAGCTGTGAGTTCCAAGCCATCTTGGGCTACATCGTGAGTTCCAGTCTAGCCTGGATTACAGTATGAATCCCTGTCTCAAAATGAACAAAAAAATGGACAACAGCAATAACAATAAGCAAACGAAAAGCAATATTGGGGCTGGAGAGTTGGCTCAGTGCTTCAGGCTGAGCTCTGCTCTTGTCAAGGGTCTGAGTTTCGTTCCTGCATGTATTTTACACAGCTCATAATCTCCTTGCCTCCGACTCCAGGAACATCTGCACTCCAGTGTGCATACCCACCCACAGCCATAAACACATACATCTAATTGAGTAAGTCTTCAAAGAAAGCAACATTGACTCATTCTGGAAATCTTTGAAAATGCACTGGAGTATAACGAAAGTGTTACTAATAATCTCAGTGTATTTCTTTGGGGACATAAATGCATGGGCGATATTTTATCTCCCTCCTCCTCCCCCACCACCTTTCCTTTTTGAGTGCTGTGATCTGCCCAGAATCAGAGGTGGACAGCTTCTTTCCTTCAGCATCCTTTGCAGCTCTACTGGCTGCCGGTGTCTGCTGCGGCTGTTGTCTGTGATCTTAGCTCCACGGCATAAGGATTCTCTTTGCATTACTGCTTTTTAATATCTCTGAGTTTGAAGTTGTTCCTTCTACTATGATGTGCCTTTATGTATGTTCCCTTCGACTGCATGTGCTTAGACATGTTTTGAAAATCCTGACTGTTAGAATTACTGACACAACTTTTGGGAATGTATCAACCATTAAGTACTATCTCCTTTAACTTCTCTAACATCTTTCTGGAATGTCAGTGAGGCAGAAGCTGGGCCATACCATTCTGTCCTTTACCCCTGTTCACCATTCTTTCTAAAGTTTTCTAGCACTCTGGTCTGTGTGACATGCTGTCTACAGATATCTTCTAGCTCCTTAGTTCTGTTATAGAATTCTGAGCTGAGATTCTGCATTGAAATTATCAATTAAGTCTCACCTGTTGGGATATATTTTACATTCTAAGTTTTCTTTCTTTTTCAAATGACTATTCCCCTTTCACACTGAAATGTCTGAACTTATCTCTACTTGCCAGATTTCAATGTTGAAGACCTGATCCCTGTGTTTCAGAGTATGGCTGTATTTGTATAGAAGGCATTTGATGTGACAACTAAGGTACAATGCAGTCATTGAATGGACCCTAACAGTGCATCATGCCCCTTTATGGGACATTAAGGCAGTAGACGTGGGCACACAAATGACGTGTCTCTATGGACACACAGCAAAGAGGTGGTCACCTGCCAGCTTCAGAGCAAGACCTCAGGAAATCATAGATCCCAAGTAAACCTTGAACTCATAGTTACGGAGCTATGAGAAAACAGGCTTCTGGCACTTATGTGTCCTTTGGTTACTTGACAGGCTTAGCACAACAGTGTGTGCATTGGGACAGTTTTTTTTTTTCAGTGTGCTTTTCATTTTTAATTGCTCTATGTTCAACATATTTTGGTTTGCCTGTGCAGCCTGTATGTCCTATTGTGACGTTTTCCCTTGAGGCATTTAGCCAGTATGCTTTTTGGGAGTCTTCCACGCCCTGGATGACTTTGAGATTAATAATCCAATGCACATAGACACCGAATATCACAGTGGCTGGAGTAATTTCAGGTGCGGGGAGGCTTTGTGCCCTCACTGTCTGGAAGCATTCTTTTCTTCTCTCGGGACAATGAGGTCTGTCTTGACATCCAGTTCTTTGACAGAGAAACGAGCATGTCAGCCAATTATTGTGGTTCTCCAGCGGTGCTCATTGCTGAACGCCATGATATCTGCAGGTTGATTTTGTTTTGCTGCCATGCTGGCGAGTTGAAAATTAGCATTCATTCTAAACTTGTCAGAGAAACATAGGACTTGTGATAGAGATATTGTTTTCGTGCCTGTCCAGTACCTGCAGTTAGTCATAGAGAACTACCAATTTCAATTTGTCTGAGTATTGTCACCATGTTCTAATTTTGTATCAACTAAAATGATATACTTCTCATGGGGTGAAAAGCCTGGAGAATTGTCAAGTGAGTCTTAGGAAAGACACTAGTGGTTGCAGAGAGCATGGAAACATGAAACATTCTAATAGAAAGGCTTCGGTTAATTTTCGCGTTTGCTGAAGACACAGCTCTGAAGGGAGTGCTTGCCTTGCACTCACAAGACCCTGGGTTCGACCCTCAGACCCACAGGAAAACAAACAGAGCGCTAGAAAAATACCTGCACAAAATAAGATACTCCGTGGCCAGAGACCTCTGAGAAGGGGCATGGCTGGAAACATCTCTAAAACATGTAGCCTGGGTATGTGTGTTGCTTAATTCTATGCTTACAACTGAGGCTCACATGAGTTAGAAGGTTTAGCTCATGTAAGTACGTGACACACATGTAAAGCTTTTTAATGACTGAAATTCACCAGTCATTTATGATTATGTTCATGTGGTGGTGTGGTTTTCTTCCTCTCAAAAGTTGTCAAAAAGCTGGAAATTAGAATGAAAACATCTAAGGCTGAGGAAATGTCAATTGTAGCATATTGGAAAATTGCAGAGAAAAACTTCAGCTGCATATTTAATAGTGGTTGCCCATTGCAGGTACATGTGACCAGGATACGAAGGGTCAGTAAGAGGTTTGCCAGAACCAGAATTGGCATTTTCAAATCTTTAAAAAAATTTTTTTTCATTAATCACAGTTTATTGACTTTGTATCCCAGCTGTAGCCTCCCTGGTCTCCTCCCAAGCTGACCCCGCCTCCCTCTTCTCCTCCCATGCCCCTCCCCCAGTCCACTGATAGGGGAGGTCCTCCTCCCCTTCCTTCTGACCCTAGCCTATCAGGTCTCATCAGGACTGGCTGCATTGTCTTCCTCTGTGGCCTGGTAAGGCTGCTCTCCCCTCAGGGGGAGGTGATCGAAGAGCCAGTCACTGAGTTTATGTCAGAGACAGTTCCTGTTCCCCTTACTAGGGAACTCATTTGGACACTGAGCTGCCATGGGATACACCTGTGCAGGGGTTCTAGGTTATCTCCATACATGGGTTGGAGTATCAGTCTCAGAAAAGACCCCTGTGCCCAGATTTTATTTTCTCCTTGTGGAGCTCCTGTCCCCTCCAGGTATTTCTCTCTTCCCCATCTTTCTGCCCAAAGTTTGGCTATAAGTCTCAGCATCTGCTTTGATACCCTGCAGGTTAGAGTCTTTCAGAGGCCCTCTGTGGTGGGCTGCTGTCCTTTTCCCTGTTTTCTCCCTCTTCCAATGTCCATTCCATTTGCCTTTCTGAATGAGAATTGAGCATCTTACCCAGGGTCGTCCTTCTTGATTAGCTTCTTTAGGTGTACAGATTTTAGTATGATTATCCTATATGTCTAATATCTACTTGTAAGTGACTATATACCATGTGCGTGTTTTCAAATCTTTTATAGGTGTTTAAATGTTTGATTAATATACTGAAAAAAGAGGAATAAGTGCTTTTATCTAGATATAAGTAACTTTTCCTTATGGGTTTCTCAGTCAGAGACATGCTGTCACCCCACTGACCATGGGGACAGTGACTTGAAGATTCAGAGGCCATCTCCATGCTTACTTTGCAACTACCAAGCTCCAGTAAGTGAAAGTTTACTGTGGGCGGGCAGGCAGGAGGATGATGCCATGTGAGACATTGACTGATCCCTGATGGACAGTGCATGGCACATATTCCTGTTACCTGTCCCGGTAGGATTCAGTTCCCTTCGGCTGTGCTGATGATGCTCATTACTTCCCAGGCATCATCGTGGGGAAGCAAGCTGATGGGCAAGTCTCTCAGCTTGCTTTTGTGATGACTCCTGTATTTGAAACTTTGTTTTGGTTTTGACTGTAGGAGCCACAGTCTCTGTTTGGCCACCCTTCCTTCCCTACTGCAGTAGGCAGTGTTAGTCTGTGTTCTAGTTTATTTTCCATGGCTGGTTCCCCTACACCTTTTCAAAATGTATCTGACATCTAGGAGAGAGGCTTAGCCTTTGGGATTTCAGTGATAACATCTAAGAGTCCAATCAGATGGACAACTGCTTTGCATTTGACCGTACTCATATTTATTGATAACTCTCTCCTCTGGTACAGGTTTCTTAGCTGTTTAAGTCAGCTAGAATATCAGAGTTCTTATTAAGTATTCTGTCTCTATAGGGTAGATCCTTTCATCTCCAAATAATTCTTATTTTCTGTATAAAGCTCTACACTCACACAGCAGTCTGGACTGATCTTCATCATACAATGTGGGACTTAAAATCAGTCTTACTGTGGCCTTTCCTATCCATCACCTCCAGACACACTTCTATTCTGGATATTTCTGTCTGTTTGAATAATATAATAACTACATTATATGCTAGTTCTCACATTGTATTTTAGGTCATGCTTCTAAAATAAGAAACCAGCCCTTTGGTGGGATTTAGACAGTATATGATCCAAGGGCAGGATTTCCCAGTGTGGAAGCTGATCTTTCTGAGAAAATAGTATTAAACTGACTTTTAAAAATCACTTACAGATGGCTTTTAGGGTGTTAGGGAATGGTTGTCACCTCTCAGTTTTGGGCCCTGTCATTCCTGCAAGCTGTTAACCTCTGGCTTGCTCTAAGCCCGTGTGGGAAATGAAGCTGAATGGAGAATTCGAGGGGCAAGTGAATCTGAGGTTTTTCTCCCAGCGTTTCAGACACTAGACTTTATATAATTTTATTACTCAGAAATAACTTCAAGATAACTCCACATTAATTTTTTAAATGTCACCATGCGGCGTTCTGCCGTTCTCTGGAGCTCTGGAAACTGAGCTGCGCGGGCTTTTCATGGGAAGATGATCTCGTGTGGCAGTGCTTTTATACCCCAGACCACAGATGTGTTAAGGCAGCGCTGCTGGCTGAGTCCATTTAGTAGAATTTGTGTGTCTCTCTAATTCATTAAAATTAGTCAGGATGAATGCAGTGAATCTTTCATCCAAAGATCTCAATGCATCCTGATGGGCATCTTAGGCCATTATTATTATTATTTTTTGGTGTGTCCTTATGAGATAATTGGTATTATGCCTCATTTTACATAATGAGGCACAGAGGAAGCTGAGAGAGGCTTCAGGCACGTTTTCCAGATCCTAGAGAGAGCAGATTAACAGCAGAAAAAGCACTAAGGGCACAGCCCTCTGATTGGAGAGATGTTCACCCTCATTTCAGGGCATATCCCTAATTCTGCTTAGAATGCTGGAACATCTGTGAATGTTAGTGCATCATTATCTGTCAGTCCTTCAGGGGATGAAAGTGGACCTGGGAGGGATTTAATAAAGTGGCAATTTCTCTCTGTCGCCCTTTGATTAGTTTTTGGGGAAGTGTCCTTGCTGCGCATAAGTAGGCACTTCCTTTGTTCAGTCATTGAGGATCACCGCGGGAGCCTGGGATTTCATGGCACAGAGATGATAGGTGGGACTGAGATTACCAACGATTCTCTTCCTAATGGAAGATCTTGCAAGCTCAGAGATTTTTCTTCTGTCTGTGAGAGTGTGCTCTGTTGGGCTTATTGAAAGTCATGAGGCCATGGAAGATAGTGTTACTAAGGCTGGGTAGAACTTCAGAAAGTAGGATTTGATTCTAAAGCACATTTGACAAGTACCACACAGACTCTGTTTGAGCTCTTTGTGAGATGGGAAGGTGCCCCTTAGACAATTTTCTTTCACTGGTACATATTTATAGCAATGAATATCTCTCTCTCTCTCTCTCTATCTATCTATCCTAAAAGTCCTAAAAGTAATGAAAAACAATGCCTTTGATTTTAAGAACCTGGTGATACTGAGAGGGAAACTCCTTTGTTTTTTTTGTGTAGTGAGGAATTGTCTTGGTCTTAGGAAAACTTACTCAAATATGAAATGCTTATAAAAAAGCCTGCTACATAAAGAATGGTCAGTAAGTGTTAGTTTTCATCATTATTTATGAAGAAGATGAGACAATGGGAGGGGAGAAAGATAGAGAGGAAGGAAGGGAGAAAGAAAGACAGGAGAGAGAGGGAGAAGGAGAGAGAGCGAGAGAGAGAGAGCGCGAGCGAGAGAGAGAGAGAGAGAGAATGTGTGCATGCATATTTTAGAGTCCACAGTTGTCTTCTGCCCAGTTGCCTTCAGCAGGTTTTATCAGGCTCATTCCAGTTATTGCTGTAGCTTCCTCACTGCTCTCCCTCCTTGTAGCCTCAGCTTTTGCAACCCATTTCCTCATACTGAGGCTAAAGAGAACTTAACAAAATGCAAGTCTCAACATGCTAATCACCAGCTCGGAGTCCGTCATCCGTCATGTATTCAGGAGGAGTTACCTGATAGGAGTGGCGGTACCCCTGTGTCAGCATGCAGCCTGCTGCCCCTTTGGGCTTATTCATAGCACACAGGTCCCACCAGCTCCCCATCTCCGTCTACTCTGTAGGTCTCCACTCACTGCTGAGCTGAAGCATAGGTTCCACCCTGTTCCGCAGACACACCCTTTCTACGTGATGCTTCACCCATCTGCCAGGGACCAGTTCATGTGCCTTCTGACACATCTGGAGAGCTGTCGGAACATATTCCTGGTGCCCTGCCTACCTTCCATATTCAATTAAAATAACTCTTTTATCCCCCACATCCTGCCTTACACTAAAGAGTTCTGCCTTGTTCCCTCTGCTTTCCTCAGGTTCCAATTCTTGGTATATTGTAGATGCTCAATAAGTACACAAGAATTAATAACACTACACAATCTGTGGAAAAAAACGCTAAATCATTGAATCAGAAAAAATAGTCAGTAAAGTTTCCAAAAGCAGGAACAGTCCTGATGGTGAGGCTGCTGAAATAGAAGCCTTTCCTGTTTTTCTTTTTAATTTTAATTTTTTTATAATGAAGAAATGATGACTTTTTTCTTTTTAAATGATAACCTTAGGGCATCAGGTAGCCCAACTGTAGCCTTCATGCCAGAATGCAACCCCAGGTTAGCTGTTCCCTTCTTGTGAGATATTACACATCTGTAAATTAGGCAATCTAGAAACGACTACTTTGAAGACCTATAGAAAAGGTTTTATATGACAAAGGTAAAGTGCCTGACACATGAGGGCAGGAACTGATGTTTGTCACGCATGGTTAAAAGTTGTTCTGTGCACTTCAGCTCAGCTCAGCAAATTCTTAACTCCTTCAGGGACTGAGTAAGTAGAGATTAAACTCTTCCTCTGCCTGATGATTGACAGCCCATGTTCTGGGTGTGTACACTAGACTTTAATGCCACTGTGTAGAATTGAGAAGAAAGCCCCAAAGAGATTGGTAAGGGAAAGATGGGAGGACATAACTAAAGGGAAATCAAAAAGGCACCAAGGATCTACCTCACACTGCAGGTTACGATTGTTTATGTAACATACAATTGCTCTTAAAATGTTTATGTTAAAATCACCTTTGGCTCAGGGTTTTTTTTTTTCCTTCTGTGATCCTAGCTTTATGACAAGAGTATTGTGGGAAAGTTGGAGGTATCAACGTGGATATTTCAATCCTGCTGGGCCAGGAATCAACTGAATCCCTAGTAGTAGTAGGCCTCTGTACATCTTCTAAATAGGGGAGGAGGGTTCTTCAACTGAAAATTTGCAAAAATTTCAGAAATGCATTTATCTTCTTCAGAGGAGAAGGATGATTTTGTCTCTAAAGGGTTCATGGTCCAGCAAAACCAAGAAACTGGTGCTTTGTGCTTTCCCCATCAGAACTAAAGTAACCTCATGCACCCTGAGAAACAGCCCCTGCTTAGTATGTATCTGAAATATTTAGTCACGGCAGAATATTGTGACTCAATAAAACTGTGGGTTTCTTCTTATGTTCTTATTTCTCACCGTGAAAACTTTTCCTGGACCAATTTAAACCTAAGATTTAACCACGTGTTGCACTTTCCCTTGTAAAACAGTATGCGTAAAGCATTGAATGTTTGTTATTTTAGGGACTGGCTGTTGGAAAACAAAAGAAATGAGTTTAAAAATGAACAACAAAGCAGCATTTTTTTGGGTCTTTTCAAGGGAGTGCTGCATTTCCCAGAGGGTTTTAGAGGGAACGCACACAAGCACCCTGATCTTAGTTAATATATGTGGTCAAGGAAATCCTCATTTTGCATCGATTTACTTAACACATTATGTGGTAGAAGTGGTCTTTGTTGGATTCAAAGAAAGAGGGAGGAAGAAACTTGTAGTGGGAGTGGAAGGAGATGATGAATTTTGGGGGGATTATTTATGTTTGCCTGGCCTAGCATTGGCAGCATGTCATGCTTTATCTCATGACAACCCCATAATCTTCTTGTTGTATATAAGAAAGAGAAACGCAAGGCTTCAGAGTGTAAGCAACTCACGGAAATTCCAAGAGCTACCCAAACTGGCTTTTAATCCTGACCTTGTCCCCCATCCCTTGTGTGCCCTTTGCAAAGGTGCCTTCTGAAGGGCATTTCATATGCCACAGTGTTTACATAGGACGTGCTCACTGTCTCTGGATAAGCCAAAACCCTACTCATGCTCTGTGAAGAGCTGGAAAAAGCATCAGAGTGGAATGTTGATAAGATAATTGTCATCTCTTCAACAGTGAGTGACCTGTGCCCTTTGTAGAGAATCTGTGTAGAAGACCAGAAGACGCAGTCTGCAGGTAAACTGTCTAGCATTCCGTATCCTCCTGCAAACACAAGAGTAATATGATATATATTGTAAAACTATCTCTCTGCATGATCTGAGTTTTTCACCTCTGTGTTTCTGTCTCTAAGAAACGCATTTTCTCTGGCCACCTCTCATGAGTCCTGTGGATGCAGTAAAGAAGTTGATAATTAGGTTTATAAACCAGGCAAGCTATGCATCTAAGTCTTGGATACTATAGAATTTAATCTGAAACAAACAAAGATGATCATAAAACCATAGAGTGATTCACTGTTTCTCCTGATTATTAAATTAATGCAATTCTATTTTAGAAAAAAACAGAATAACTAAAATATTTAGAAAGAAGGAAAACCATCATTGCTCTCCTAGTGTCAGATAAACATTATCAATATTTAATGAACTCCGACTGAAGTTATATATAGTTCAACATTGTATTTTACTTAATGCATCTATTTTTACTGAAACATTCTATTTAATTTTAAAATTAACATGACTTAAAAAAAAAGAGACTGAGTGGCTGAGATGTGCTACCCTGTATTATACTCTCTAGCGTCCACCATGGCTACAGTAGGAGCAACCATAGTCTCGTACGACAATATCTCTTTGATTGTAGCTGACTCAGAAGTGGCCACTGCTGAAATTACTGGGTGCTTTCTTAGTTTTCCATAATGGTTTGATTAGCACTTTTGGAATCTCCAGTAAACAAGTGGCTGATTCTGTTGCTTTGGCATTCTACCATGGTAAGTGGGAGGCAGGGCAAAACCACTCAGTTCGTGGCTCGGCAGGAAAAGAGAGGAAGCTTAGAGACCTGGGCCCACTAGTCTCCTTGGAGGGAACACCCAGAATGAGCCGAAGGTGTCCTGCCAAGACATCTCCATTTTCTATAGTTCTGCACATGGTCTTTGGTGCACTTTCAAGGTCCGGTTCAAGTGTGTGTGTGTAAAATCTATGTTTTGCATGTGAGAAGATATCAGACTGTGACTCACTTAGCACAATTTTCTTGTGCTCAATGTGTTTTCACACAAGTGAGATCTCTGTCCTCATTCTCTCCATCCCTTCACCTGCCGATGGGCACCTAGGATTACTTCCACATTGTGGCTATCCTGGACAATACCACTGTAAGCACAAGCAGGTGCCTCTGGTGTGTGCTGACTGATGTATATGTATATGATGTATATGCGTGTGTGTATATATTGCATCTACGCAGGGGTGGTGTTGCTAGACCTGAGGTGTTTGTCTCTTAGATGTTTTGAAGACTGTGTCGAGCCTTTCCCCATTGCAGGAGCTGTGCATGCTCTTAGATGCAACTTAGAAACCGCAAGCTCCCGCTTAGCTTCTTTCCCTTCTTTGGGCAGCACGGGTCGGTCTCTGTATGGCGGAAGGGCAGTGTGCACCTTCCCTCCTCCGAGGCCGGCTGCAGACGCTGCACAGACAGGCTCTCTTGGTTCTGTCTTTTGTTCACCACTTTCCATTATTTTTCCTTAATGCACACTTTTATGTTGGCACCTTTCCCCCTCATTTTTAAACAATTCTCCTCATTCTGAACTTTGCTTACAACCCCTGCATGTTATTATTTTATTTTTCTGGATTCTGTGAATTACTCTAATAACTATGTGAAAGTAACAGGGCTTAAGTTTCTGGTAAAATACCTCGCATCCAGCCCAGAAACAGAACACAAGCCACCGCTGTCCCTATCCTTAGCCTCAGTCTGGAGGATTTCTTGGCTTACAGGCATCTGAGAACATTGGCCTATCATTTTAGAAAAAAGGGATAAGTACAATAATAATAATAAAAATAATTTATAAATAAGTGGTTTGAAATTTCAGACATAGCTAGTGAATTATCCCTGAGGTTTTCTTCTTCTTCTTTGGCTATTGTGTTTCTCTGCTGACAGCGGTGAGTTCTGTCTGGACACTCACCATCCAAAAGGGGGTGAGATGGATTAAAAAAGAAAATCGGAATTAGGAGAAGGCTTTTATATCAGCCATTGATGCACCCAGAATACTGCTGTTAATTCAGCGGAAGGTCTCCAGCTATTGATTCCTCCAGGAACATATTACTTCCGTTACATGAGCAAATGAACTGATTTATTTTGACAGTTTTAGTAGACTAAAATAATATTCCATAACAGTTTCCAGATTTAGAGTTCCCAACTCATGGGATTTTAAGACTTTTGAAAATGTTCGCCACTCCTGCCCGTTGCAGGTCTAATGGTTGTGTCACGCGTGTGTCAGTAGGTGGCAGAGAGGAGAGAGGCTCTGTCCACACTTAATATTCTGACCTATTAATACCTGAATGATTAGTAGCCTACCACTCCCTGACAAAGCGAGCCTGAGGTGACCCCAGTCCTGTGCCAGGGGGCCTGCACCAGCTGCCCCTCACGAGCTGCAGCACTTGGAAGACGGGCCCAGCACCTCACTGGGGCAGCGTGGAAGTGGGGGTTACAGGTGAGGCAACCTGAGGGCATGAGCACGGGACAGCTGACTCTGCCACTTGTCTGCTGTGTGGTGGCGGAAGTGGCATTGGCGAGGGGGGCATCCCTTCCCCTCCCGTGTGCCCTCACCAGCTGGGGCAGGCCACCCCAAGGGCGTGAAAGCGGGAGAGGTGGCCTGCCCCTTGCTGGTGCTGGTGCTGGTGCTGGTGCTGGTGCTGGATGGGCCAGCCCAGGCAGGGCGGGAGGGCTCGCCCTGGTGGTGTGGGTGTGGGAAGGCTGGCAGGCTCATCTGCTCAGATGCCTCTCAGTCCCAGGTGCAGGGCTCTGAGTTGACCCACCCCAACATCTACCCCATTGAAAGGCTGCTGGGGTTCATAAAGGGGCTGGTCCTAAAGATCCAAAACTACAGCATCTTCATGACACAGGACAACAACAGGGTATCCAAGAGGAGTCCCAGTGAGGATCCGGTATTGATAGTGTATCAAAAGCCAGAAGCCTTGTTCCAGACTATTGCAGTGAACATTTGCAAGCAAAGAAGTGTGGACAAAAGGGTGTACTGTGACACACTACAGCTTCCGTGAGAATTTTCCCCTCTGTTGCAGAGATGTTTCAGTAGTGGAAGTAGATACAAAAAGAAGCAGGGGAATGAATGGGACTGGGTGCATGATGTGAAATTCACAAAGAACCAATAAAAAGTTTAAAATATGTACACATCTATCTCACAAAGACGGGCTGTTCAAAGGATGTCTGTTTGTGGTGAAATGGAAATGAGAACCACTAGAGGGCACTGTGAGCAAACTTTTGTCCCTGGTGTAGCTGTATTGGAAATAGATCCTTCCAGAATTTAGTCAATTACTTATAAGTGTACAGATTGAAATAATTATTTACAAAGTACTTCAGAACTCAGAATTCATTTTTCTTTTGGAAGCAGCAAATAGTATATTTACAAGTCTCCAATACAGCATCATACAGTCCCCCGTGTAATGCTATGACTTGGATATTTTGCAATGTGAAATTAACACTAATGACCAAAAATATAACACCCCTAATAGGGATGCACAGCCCATGTAGACTGGTTACAGAGCTTCTAGATTCTGCACATAGAGGCCTTCTGCTAGCATGGAACAAATGTACAATCTTTGTCTTCCAAAACATGAGCGATAACAAAATATCCAAAAGACAGAGCCACACCTCCTCCTGGTTCAGTTCCGGTTTTGATGGGGGCAGGGTTCATGTGTTCTATTCCTGGGCCCAGCTGTCTAATTGGCTTCCTGATGGCCACAGTTCCACTTCTCCTATTCAAGCCTCTATTGTTTCCTGATTCTTCCAGGTTTCAGCCCAGCCCATGGCTATTTCTCTTATCCTCTGTCCCAGGCTGGCACACATGGTTTCTTATAATACTGTCCATTGCTGAGCTGGAGTCTTCACTCTGCCCATTCCCTGTGGGGCAGGGATGTCCCATGGCTCTGGAGAGTCTCTTTTCCTGCCTTGAAATGTATCCCTATGTCTCCACCTGGCTATCATACTTACTGCTTTAGAGCCTGTATTTCAGCCAAGGAGGGTTTTAAACTATGTAGGAAAGAAAACATCGACAGTTCATCCCTCACCCTGATGGCTGCCATTCCGTCCCTCTTTACTAGAAACAAAGTCATAATTTCCTTTTTTTTCCCTCAGTGGTAGTGGGGATGAAGGTGGAGGTGAATGGTGAGCCAAAGGCCTGAAGAAGCCTTAGGGAAGCGGTCAGCACAGAACTGGGCACCTTCCTCACACGGAGCACAGGATTTCCTGGAGGTGGGGTGTGTCTCAGCACAGACTCCTGGAGGTGACGGGGAGGTCCATTTCAGATGAGTAATCTAAAGTCCAGGAGGATGCCTCAGCTGGCAAAGGTACCCACAGCCAAGCCTCAGGATCTGAGGGTGTGTGCAGCAGGAGGAGGGAACTGGTCCACACCAGTCGTCCTCTGACCTCTCCAGGTGTGTGATGTCACACGCTCACACACACACAAATAAATAAATAAGATGTCATAAAAGTTTTTGGGCAAAAAGGCAGCCTCGTTGATTCTGGGGAGGCTCTTGTTCCTCAAGCCTTCGGCAAATGTCCTGAGGTCAGTGTTGCCTTTTGTTACAGGATTGTGTTCAAGGCAGCAGGTGTGTCACTGTCTCCAGGGAGATGGCAAAGACCTTATCAGTTGCTGTTGTTTGGGCGAGATTATGAAAAGTAATGTTTATTAAGGGTGGGCGTCTATCTCCTCTCCCTGCTTAACATTCTACACTGGGTGTTCTCTCTTACTCTTTCCACAAATGGAGAAGATGTGATTCATGGGGCCTTGTGTGTGTGTGCATCTCAGATGATAAATAATTGAAAGTAAAGGTTGGCAATGTGCAGCCTCACCAAGCTTTTCTTTTGCTTTCTTTTTTAGGGTAATGAGGAGACAGATGGTATTTTTTCTGTAGATGCCAAAAAAAAAATCCAAACCTCCCAAGTCTCATAGTTGTAGAATAAAATCTTATGTGATTTGCAAAACCAGTCCTCAGAGTCTATTGGCATCCTTCTTTAGCCTCTACGTCAAGACCCAAATGACACAGGGGGAGTAATTTGCGTATTCTGACCGCTGTCTTTAGAGGAGGTTTTAGTTAAAGGCAGATAGTTAATCACCATATACCAAGCAAGAACCAAACCTGAGCAGCTGGTCAGCATGGATATTCTAACGGGTGTGATGCTAGGATAACACACGACCCCACACTTTAACCCACCATGTTGGCTTTGGCGATGTGGCCTGCCATCTTGTCACATGTAACATCGTGACAGAAGAAGAATGAAGTTGTCTTCTTTAGGAAGCTAGGCGAGATCTTCATGGGGTGTTTGGGCTGGACAGATGATGAGGACCACTTCCCCACTTACATTTTAGAGAAAAATAGAGAGAGACCATTGACATGACAGGGCTCTGCGTTTTTCAGTGTTCTTTTTAACATGTGACAAGTCTAAATGTTTCTGTCTGCATAAGCCACATACTAATTAGTAATTAAATACTGTTATTTAATTAGACTATCTAGTTGGTGCATCACACATTAATTACTCTCAGATTGGTCTGTGCCAGCTGTTCTTGGTGATGGGGTTGCTCTGCTGGTTCGTTTCATGCTGTGTGCTGCAACTGTGCTCAGGTATAACCGTCCTCTGCTGTCTTGAATTTGGACAGGAAACAGCAGCATGGAGGGGATGATGGTGGCAAGAGCCCGTCAGCCATCTTTCTGAATAGTCAGCCATCTTTCTGAATAGTCAGCCATCTTTCTGAATGCAAAAGACAGAAGGAATCGGCGACTGAATAAAGGAATCATCCCTTTAGGAGACTTACTGTGTGTGTGTGTGTGTGTGTTTGTGCTTTGGATTTTCTATCAGTCCTTTCAAAATGAAAAGGTCACTGCTGTATCACATACAGTGAATTTCCAACAGTTCTCAGCACTGACAAAACCTCTTGAACTCTCAGCTATTTTCTTAAGAATTTAGTGAAACCAGTGTAGTAGGTAAAACATATTTGAATGAATTTTAATCAGAAATGGTCATGCTAATTCAGTTATTTTAATGAAAATGTTGCAGTTGTAGACTATAAAACTTACCCATTTATTCCACTCCTGGTTACAGAAGGAGGACCTACCGTTGTTAATTCTCTCATTGAGTAACATCCAGAAGGTACTCTCAACAGTTAACCCTACTCTTATAGCTGCACTATCCATCAGGAGACTTCATCAGCATCTATGGTTCTCTGTCTGCATGGAGGTCAGAGGGCTTATGGCGTGTTTCTACAGGCTGGTTATATTTTTGTTTGAAGGACAGTTGCCTGCAGTGGACTTTATGGTGGATAGCAGCTGTTGTTTTGGATACATGAGGTACAAACTCATCTGTGACCAGACTCTTCCTTTCCCAGAATATGCCACTTGTAAAACCCTGATATAGATGTCACCCCAGGAAATCCTCGTGTGACAGGTGTGCATCCCCATCTACAGGAAAAAGGGAATTCCTACTGTCCGGAGGCTCAATTCCAGTGGCTGGTAGAGGCAGAGGGTGTACTGGAAGCTCCCTAGGCTCATTAGGCTTGGTAGTCAATACAAACAGAGACTAAAGTTGGGGTTCAGATCTTTGTTCCCTGCACTGGGCCCCTTTTTACCATGCATTCTCTACTTCTTCCTCATTCTTCAAGGTACAAAATATTCCCTTTCCTTCTCTTGGAGCTCAGGGAATCCTGAAGAAGAGGAGGCAGAAAGATTGTAAGAGCCAGAGGGGATGGAGAAGAGAAGAACAAGACTCTGGTTCAACTAGGCAAGATGTATATGAACTTACAGTGACTGAGGCAGCAAACTCAGGGCCTACAGAGGTCTGCACCAGGTCCTCTGCATATGTTATAGCTGTTTGTTTAGTATTTTTATGGGACACCTGAGCATGAGATGAGTGGGTCTCTAACTCTTGCTTGCTCTTAGGGCTCTTTTCTTCCTGTGGGGTTGCTATGTCCAACTTCAACATGATAGTTTTTGCTTCATCATAATTATGTTTTGTTATGTTTGGTTGTTATCTCTCAGAAGCTGGGGAGGAACTGGGAGAAGTAAGGGAGGGGAAACTATAATCTATTTTCAATAAAAGAAAAACATTCAAAGTAGCTTATGATCAGTATAGTCATTATTCAAAGTCACATTAGGTGTTTTATTTCATAAACATACTTTCTGTCTTCCTTTCATTAAATCTGCATTTTCATTAATCATTATGAATAGTCACATAAGCTAAGCAAGGGGTGTCACCCATATGACACAGAAAGCTCCCCTTCAGTCTTCATTATCAGCAAATGGAATTCTAACTCTAGAAAGCTTTGGAAGCCCTTTAATAAGGCCTCTGTGAACATGGTTATTTTACCCCCTGAAGTGTCTCTAATTTTTTTCTCACTCAGCTTATGGCACTCCCCAACTTGAGAGAAAGCTTCCCCAAGCTGGATGCAGATCCACTGACATGAAGACTCCCAGCACACATCCTCCCTCCTAGGGTCACCCTGGGCAAGGCAGTGCTTTAGATAGTAATGGCAAAGCTTTAGAAACTTCCAGTAATTAGTAGTGCCTATTAAAAATAAATTAAGAAATCCAGAACAGACAGATTAAAGAAGCCTGTGATGGGGGAGCCAAGCGCAGTGATCCGAACTGTGCTGTCTTTGACAGAAGAAAGAGCTTGGTGCATTGAGAGCAACCAGGCTCTGTGTCAGCAGGTTTCAGATATCCGTGACATGAGTCCTGCGTTCATGGCTGTTTTATATCTTCTATATTATGTGAAGCCTAGTCTGACTGAAGCAAGATTCCAACTGCACCCGGAGGTGTTAATCCTCATATTATCCCTCATTATGGTTTCTTCTCTTGGTCAAAGGCCAGCTGTGGGGATGTGTGAAGTGGAAGCTGTTTCAAGGTCAGGACTCCTGCTTCTGGGTTACCGTTGGCTGAATCGCACCATCAGCTGGGGATTATCACTCCAGTCTATAAAACTGTCAGAGCCTAATGTTTCATGCAAATAAGTGAATATGCTAACAGCTCAGGTACATACAAGGCTGGGAAAGATCATTTAAACCTGGGCCTAGACAATGCTGATGAAAACTTCAGATGCTCTCTGACTGCTCTTGGTTCTTAATAGTCAGGGTATTCATCGGTAATTTTGAGAATCCACAGTCTGCTAAAATTAACTACCAGTGGGAATTCAGCCACAATCTCTGCTCCACTTGGGGAAGATGCTACAGAAAGAATAGAGGCTACAACGCATAAAAATTCCACAGTCTAAGATTGTTCTTCTGAGCATTTCAGTGCATTCATCAAGGAACTCAGGGTGTTTAGTGCTAGCTGAGTTTGAAGAAAGTAACCATAAGGCTTGGAGAGGCCAGACAATCCTATCTGTTTTTGGTCTGAATTTAGGGCACAGATTTGTGAGTTTGCTTGTTAGGATTACACACAAGTAGAAGACTCTGGGATTTAACTGTTTTCTGTTAATTTTTTTTACAATTTATTATATATGTTATATTATATATATATATCCAGATTGAAACCCCCTCCCTCAGCTTCTCCCAGTCTCACCCTCCCTCTCTTTTCCCCCTATTCTCTTCCCCTAGTGCACTGAAGGGGGGGTTCTCCTCTGCCATCTCTCCATAGTTTATCAAGTTTCATCAGGACTGCCTGGATCCCCTTCCTCTGTAGTGTGGGCAAGGCCCGCATGGCCAGGGGGAAGTGATCAAAGGGCAGGCAACTGAGTTCATGACAGAGGCAGCCCCTGCCTCCCTTTCTCAGGTACCTGCATGGAGACTGAGCTGACAATCGGCTACATATGAGCAGGGGGTCGAGGTCCTCTCCATGCATGGTCCTTGGTTGGTGAATAAGTCTCAAGTCTCTGCAGAACCCCTTGGGCTCAGATTTTTTAAAGCTTTATTTGTCTTCTTGTGGTTACAGGTTAAGTGACATATACTTTAAAAGATTAGTTTTAATTCATTTTATGTGTCTGAATGTTCTGTTCATGTGTTATATCTGTACACTACTTGCATGCCTGTTGCACTCAGAGGTCAGAAAGGGGCATCGGATTCTCTAAAACTGGAGTTACAGATAGTTGTGAGCATGTGTATGAATGTTTTGCTTGTGTGTGTGTGTGTGTATCTTGTGTCCGTGGAAGTCAGGGAAGGGGCATCAGAATCGCTGGAGCTGGAGTTCTGTATAGTTGTGGGTGCCATGTGGGTGCCATGAACTGAACCTGGGTTCTCTTTACCACTGGGGCACTATTCCAGCCACACTCCCTGCCCGCCCTCACCCTTGTATGTAAAATGATATCTCTTGAATACATAGCCTTGGAAGACAGGCTATGTTGCTTCAATTGCAGACGTAGTCCCAGTTGCCGATCACACACCCTCTGCTGGGCCTTAGCGTCCTCCTTTAGGGAACAGAGACAGTGGGACTATCGTGGTATCATGAGAGACTGGTGAAGCCATTCCCATACAGTGCTGATGTAAACAGAGGGCCGAGTCTTACGTGTTGTGACATGGTGAGACACACAGCAAACTCAGGAGGCCACCTCAGCACCAGGCCCAGGGCACATGCAGCAGACAGGGTGGATGCAATGCTGGTGAATTATAGATCTGTGGAAATATGCAAACTAAACTGCAACTCAAAAGAATGTGGACACGAAACTAAAGAGAAGATACAGAAATTTGGGTAAATGCTCAGACTGAATACATCTTGTTTCACAGTGGCAAAGTTTAGGAACACAGTAATGAAACTCTGTGATAATTTTTGAATGCAGATAGGTTTCAGGTACCCCCCTCCCCAAACAAACAAAAAAGCAAAACAAAGAAAAAAAACATGGCTAGTAACCTGTTGGAACATCTCATTGTTTTAATTCTAATGAACTTGTATTAAAGAATATCTTTCCTTGAGAAAAGAAACTTCTCCAGAGAAGATGTCTGAGGTTTAAATATAACAGATGGTATTTCGGATCTTCTGTCAATTGCATATGTGTGAGAACTCCAAATTTAGATTCATTACACAGCTACAATTTGTGACAGTTTCTGGCATTCTGCTGTAATGAAAGGCTGGCCCAACCCCTCCTGGAAGCATCTGCAGGAAATTTCAGACGACCCAGGTCACCATCGGAGATGGCGCTGTGTGGCTGCTCCTTGGTAGTCGATACAGATTAACGTGGGTCAGTGATCTTTTTCACCCCGTGCATGCGAGCCGTGCTGACAGCTTTGTGGCTGTTGCAGATGACCTCAGTATTCCATGGGTTATCACTTCCGAATCTGTGAGCAGCGGTCTAGGCGTGTTCCTTGCTAGGGGTTTTGCTTCAGTGGGGGTATCTATTGTCTGAAGCCTGTGTATGGAAGCAAAGTAATTCCACACTCTGTCTCTAGGCTAAGCTTGCTGTTCCCTTGTCCTGGTACCTTTCCCTCTAAAGTTGGAGAGGGGTAAAAGTGCATGGCATGAGCAACGCCATCCCCCCATACCTCCCCTGCTTCTCTGAGGAGGGTGATGCTCTGCTTCATCACAACCTCAGAAGGTGGTGCCACACACCAGTGCTTCCCACTGGAACCTTCCTACTAACTTCCGGGATTTTTATTTAACTTCTGTGCTAAAATTTTTATAGCATCACAAATCACATGTGCTTGTTTCTTATTTTATTCCCCTCTTTAATGGTTTCTGTGTTATAGCCAGGAAAATGTGCACTGGGTCTGCCTGGAACCATCTGGGACAGCCCCATATCCCACATTTATGACCAGCAGTTACGAAGTTGAGCATTTCCCTAACATTCCTTTTGATCTAATTTAAAACACACAGGAAAGATTTTGAAAAAGCAGTACAAGACAACCAGTAGCCATAGTTAGCAATGAATTTTTAATGTATTTGTGTATTCATTTCTCTTTGTATATATGGATCATTGTTAAGTCCTTCATACATTTTTTTATTTTATATTAATCACAGGTTATGTACTTTGTATCCCAGCTGTAGCCCCCTCCCTCATTCCCTCCCTATCCCTTCTCTCCCTCCCTCGTCTCTTCCCTGCCCCTTTCCAAGTCCGCTGATAGGGGAGGTCCTCCTCCCCTACCTTCCAACTCTAGCTTATCAGGCCTCTTCAGGACTGGCTGCAATGTCCTCTTCTGTGGCCTAGCAAGGTTGCTCCTCCCTCATGGGTGAGGGAGTCAAAGAGCCAGCCATTGCGTTCATGTCTGAAACAGTCCCTGTTCCCCTCAGTAGGGTACCCACTTGGATATTGAGCTACCATTTGCTACATTCAAGCAGGGGTTCTAGGTTATATCCCTACATGGTCCTGGTTGGAGAAACAGTCTCATAAAAGACCCCTGTGTTCTGATATATTTGGTCCTTGCAGAGCTCCTGTCCTCTCCAGGTCATACTAACTCCCCCTTCTTTCATATGATTCCCTGCACTCTGCCAAAGGGTTGGTCATACATTTTTTTTTAAACAAAAGTTTATAAACGGGGGAGATCCAAGATGGCTGCCACGAGAGGACACTGTGTCTGAGGAGTAGGACAGCAGAAACAACGCAGCAACCAGGAGACGGAACTCTGAGACCTAAAACGCCAGCATTTGTGATTGCTAGGTGAGTAGAACTCCTACGGTGAGAAAATCAAGTGGGAAAACCCTAGGGACACCCAGTTATTACCCAGAAAAATCTCCGGGAAAAATCTCCGGGTGACCAGCAGCGCACAGCTCTGATCTGAACAAGCAACCTGCACCCACCATCATAGACTGGATCACACAGTCTCGCGGGCAGTCTGAGGGGGAACTGGGTACCGTTTTCACTGACCTGCACACTGCGAGCACACACTGCACCCGGGTTCTGCTTCAACCCACAGGTGTACCGCAGGCGCACACGAATCGGCAGAACCACCCCAGACTGAGAGGGTCCAGGGAACATCTTTTTTTTTTTTTTTTTTTAATCTCTAGGGAAATATTGTCTTTGTAAATTATATCTCTGAAAAGGGACTACAGTCTTTTTTTTTTTTCATTTTATTTATTTTTTTTATTTATTTATTTTTCTCTCAATCACAGGTTGGGTACTTTGAATCCCAGGCGTAGCCCCCTCCCCCATTCCCTCCCACCCTCCCACTCCCTCCCTCATCTCCTTCTTCCCCGCCCCCTCCAAGTCCACCAACAGGGGAGGACCTCCTTCCCTTCCATCCAACCCCAACTTATCATGTCTCCTCAGGGCTGGCT
>CM053752.1:7832393-7852188 GCA_028658305.1 Pachyuromys duprasi | reverse complement strand
GTGCTTTAAGGCTGTACTTCAGTCTGAATCTGTCAATCTCTTGTGTCAGGAGTATTCTTCAAGAAGATCAGGGATTTCCAGTGGTTTGTGGTGTGTGTTTTGTCTCAGTTGATGTCTGTTGTGGGCTCTGTGTGCCCAGCTTCGTGCTCTGTGCTAGAAGCTGTGAGCACTGCAGGCTGGTCACCCCTCTGGTCTGGAAGCTTTACTCCTCACTCTGTGCTAGAGTCTGAGTGTCCAGGTTTGAGATGTCAGCTGGGGGTTGTGGACTCCGCCCTGGGCTTGCTGCTAAGGGCTCTTCCCTGGAATGGAGATTTGGCGCCTCCTTCTGTACTAGGGGCTGTGCACCACGGTCTGAGATGATATTTGGGGCACACACAGTGGGTTCGGGTTTGTGTGCATCCGCTGTATGCAGGGCTGTCTGAAATGGGGCCCGAGCTGAAAAAGATCAAGCATTGATGATTGTCAGTACTGGATAATGCTACCTAGTGAGGGGCTGGCAACCCCTTCTAGTTTTCATACAACTCATATGTTATGAGGTATTTGGTGACCATAAGGCAGAAAGTAGAGCTATGCTCCAAACAGCATGAAGTCCTCAGGACACATAGTCCTTGGGGTTGTACCTCTCTGAGACAAACTAATCATGACTGTGCTAACCAGTGAGCCACATTCCATGAGTTCCAGAGCTGTTTTGTTGTTGTTCCTCCATGGCTCCCAGCAGAGGTTTCTTATAGAAATAGTAAAATTTTTTTCTATTACCCATTCTAGCTCCCAAACAATGACACAGAGACCTATTACGTTTATTAATAAACATTAAAGCATATCATCTGGGTATCTCTTGATCTAGTCTATCCTGTTTATACTAACCTGTTTACCTCCAGCCATGTGCTGTGTTACTTTGCATCTTAGTCTTATCTTGGCTGTTTCTAATCCATCAACAGGGACTGTTTCAGTCATGATCTTGATGGCTGACTCTTTGACCCTCCCCCATACAAGCCGGGGAGTGACAGACTGGCTAGATCCCAGGGGAGGACATTGTAGCCAGCCCTGAGGAGTCAGGATAAGCTGGGGTTGGATGGAAGGGAAGGAGGTCCTCCCCTCATGGTGGACTTGGAGGGGGCGGGGAGGAGGTAGATGAGGGAGGGAGTGGGAGGGTAGGATGGACTGAGGGAGGGGGCTACGCCTGGGATTCAAAGTACCTAACCTGTGGTTGAGATAAAAATAAATAAATTAAAAAAAATCTAATCCATCTTTCTCTTCATGGGGACTTCCTCATGGAAACCTTCTTCATGGCGAACTCCTTCTCCACCTTCTTCTTCCCCTCTTCCTCTGCTCCCTACCTGAGACCCCTATGACTGGGAATGGAAGTCCTGCCTTCTGTTCTCTCTGTCCAGCTATTGGCTGATCAGCTTCTTTATTAACCAATCAGAGATGATGGAGAACAATTCTTATACACACTGAGATGGAAGACTCTTCATAAAAATGGTAATGGCCAAATCTGGACTGCAACCAAATCTCGGGGCACAGAAATCAACATTAATACACAGTGCACCAGACCATCCCCAACAGTTCCCTTTTCTTACAAGACTCTAGCTTGTGTCAATGTGACATAAAAACTAGTGGGTTAATGGCTCTTTAGTTGGAAAGAAGTGCCTTAGGCTTTAACTTTGGATTTTTACCATATTAAGAAGAATCACTTTCCTAGAGTAAATGATGGTCAATGTTCAGTGAGCCATAAAGTTTTATTCTATTTGACAATTTTACATGAAATTTATGTATATTGATGTTTGAACAGCTATAGAGCTTTGGGGACACATAAGGTGAGGCAGTTTATAACTCACAGTTTTATTTCAGAAAGGAGACTAGTGAGGTAGGCAGCTGGAGGGAGGCATATTTGTGCTGTAACTGAACACCTGAAGAGAAGATGCCTAAGTGAGGAAAGGCATCTTTTGGTTTATATTTAAGAAGACTCGTAGTGCTTCGTTACGGGGAAGGCACTGTGGCAGAAGCATGCACTGTCTGGTCACATAACACCAGCAGTCAGGAAGCAGAGCAGGAACAGGAAGTGGGGTTGAGCCACCTCAACGCTGTCCCCCAACCCCCAGTGACCCACTTCCCTTTGTGAAGGTCTGTCTTCTAAGGTTATGCCACTTCTAAAAACAAAACCACCTATTACAAATAAGGCTGCTATAAACATATTTGTGCAAATGTCCTCGTTGTATGGTTAAGCATCTTTTGGATACGTGCCCAGGGGTGGTATAGTTGTGTCTTGAGATAGCACTATTCACAGTTTTCTAAAAAAGAGCCCTATTGATTTCCAAAGTGGTTGTACAAGTTTACATTCCTACTAGCAATGGAGGAAACAACCTAGATGTCCCTCAGTTGAGGAATGGATACAGAAATTACGGTACATTTGCACAACGGAATACTACTCAGCAAATAAAAACAAGGACATCATGAAGTTTGCAGGCAAATGGATGAAACTAAAAAAGATCATCCCGAGTGATTGACCCAGAAGCAGAAAGACACACATGTTATATACTCACTTATAAGTGGATATTAGCCATATAATATAGGATTAAGAATACTGAAATTTGCAGACCTAAAGAAGCTAAACAATAAGGAGGACCCTAGGGAAGATGCTTAATTCTTATTCAGAAGGATAAACAGGATAGACACCAGAAGCAGTCTAAGAGAGAGAACAGAATGGGAGCCTACCACAGATCTCCTCTAAAAGACTCCACCCAGCAGGGGATCAAAGCAGATGTAGAGACTCATAGCCAAACTTAGGACAGAATACAGGGAGTCTTATGGGTGAAGGGAGAGACAGAAGGACCTGGACGGGAGAGGAGCCCCACAAAAAGATGAACAAAGCCAAAAAGGCTGGCCCAGGGAGACTGCAGAGACTGATGCATCAACCAAAGACCATGAATGCAGAGGACATAGACTCCTGCTCAGATGCAGCCCATAGACAACACAGTGTCTCTGTGGGTTCCCTAGTAAAGGGAGAAGAGACAGTCTCTGACATGAACTTGGTTCCTACTCCTTGATCATTTCTCCCTGGTGGGGTGACCTAGCCAGCCCACAGAGAAAGAGGATCCAGGCAGTCCTGATGGGACCTGATAGGCTAGGGTCAGACAGTAGGGGAGGAGGACTTCCCCTATCAGTGGACTAGGGGAGAGGATTAAGGAAGGAAGAGGGGGGAGGGGGGACCAGGAGGACATGAAGGGAGGGGCTACAACTGGGATGCAAAGAGTATGAATTGTGAAAACAAAAACAAAACAGCACCACCAGCTGGGCACCAAAAATTCACTCACACACATGACCCTTTAATACAGTTTCTCATGTTGGGGTGACCTTTAACCATAATATTATCTTGTTGCTGCCTCATAACTGTAATTTTGCTACTGTTATGATTCATGACATAAATAACTGATATGTGACCAGCAAAGGGGGTCGCTACCCAAAAATTGAGAACTACTGCTGTAGTGGGCATTTCACATTACTGTGTGACTTTTCCAGGGGAGATATAAACAAATGTATTTATTTCTTAAATCCCAATTAGGGCACTGACAACAGACCAAAGAAATTCTACTGAAGTCAAGCTTAGTGAAGCAGTGAGTTTGTAGATGTTACTTACAAGACTATGTGTGAGGCTCTCCTTACAGGGACATGTGTGACTTCAATGCAACTGCATCACCAGAAAGCCCACCACTGTATGAATATACTTCATCAAAGCTGTCTCTGGAGTTCTGTGTATGACATGTGGCTCAATTGGTCACAGTATTTCCTCTTTCCTGCAATAATGTATGGTTCAATGGATCACAGATTCTTCTCTGCAATTGTTGATGCATATGTAGATTTGGGAGGGGCTTTATGGGTCCTATAAGTTTTAGGATATTCCTAAGACTGGTATATTTTGTTGATTTCCTGGGTCTTAAAGAGCCCCTCCCTGCCAAGGCTTCAATTTGGAGGAAAGAGTTATAGAATACTTTTTAACCTATTTTGTTGGGGTTTATAAGTCTCTTTCTCCCTCCAACCCTTATCCACCAGAATCCCTTCTAACCCCCTAAAATTAGGTAGGAGAGAAAGAAGGTTAGAGGGAAAAGGGGCAGTGCATGTCTCTTTGGACTACGTCCAGCTGTTTAGCGATGTAGTTCCTTGGGGCAAGACCAGTCTTCCCAGGCAGGATATCCAGCAGTCCAGCAACAGACAACACATCAGCAGTACAAACCAGCAATGGTGGTGCGCCTCAGCAGGGAGAGCAACAGCTGCCTTCTTTTGAGCTCCCTCAGCCCCTGTCTGGGCTCTGGCATTTATTCCCTCTCCAGAGCCCTAAGAATCAAACTATCTGCAGCTAGCAAAGACCACAACCCTCTCAGAGCCTGCATAATGCAAATAGTCTGCTGCTGTGGACAATCTGAAGCAGCCCCATATCCCATATTGGGGATTAAAACAAAAACATTTTTATAACATAACTGAGTTCTTAAAGAAACAAAAACTGTCTCTGACATGAACTCAGTGGTTAGCTCTTTGACTGCCTCCCCCTGATAGGCCAGGCCACAGAGGAGGACAATACAGCCAGTTCGGATAAGACCAGATAAGCTAGGGTCAGCTGGAAGGGGAAGAGGACCTCCCCTATCCATGGACTTGGGGAGGGGCATAGGAGGAGATGAGTGAGGGAGGCTGGAATTGGGAGGGGAGGAGAGAGTGTCTACAGCTGGGTACAAAGTGAATAAACTAATTAATATAAAAAATTTAATAAAAAAGAAACCAACACTCCCAGTACAGAACGTGCACTCCATAAGGGAAGGAGAAGGATTAGGCTGGTGGAGAAATTTACTGGTTCTTGGAGAATCCAGACCAACACCTTTGCTATGGTGAGCCTTTGAACTAGGAGAAATTTTTAGCCTAGTCAGAACTTTAAAGATAATGATAATGAGCAACATCTGGGCTCTAAGAAGCACTGACATTCCTGATTCTCCTCTCACTTCTGTCTTCTTTTGTAAAACATCTGGTAATGATGAAATTCACATATTTGTGGCATTATGCTTGTCAGTACCTAATTTCAAGGAGCTCTCAATCGGCTGAAGGAATTGTTAGTTCACCAATTGCCAATAGAGTTCTAAAGGGTGATTTCTCAAACCATTTTATCTGTCACCTTTTGTTTCCAAAGAATGTCTTATACTCCCCCAAGTTAAGAATTTACATCAGCAAAGACTGAAGATTTCATCTTACAGAGAGCCCTGAGGATGTTCAAGGACAACATCCCCTGGTGCTGGGGAGTTTAGCAGAGCGATGGCATGTATTAGGGGTATTCAGATTGCGACTTCTTCTAAATGAAAATTTATTATTTCATTATTCCAGAGACTTCATTTATTATGATCCCCGGGACTTGAGGTAATTGAAGACAACAATAATAATTCCTTCATGTGCTACATATTACGGAGTGGCTCATTTTAAAGGATTCCCAAATGTGTCCCAGACTGTTTATGAAGTTCAGGGCACAGCTCAGCTGTGGTGAAGGAAATGCAAGTTGATACATATGTGTTGCCCTCCACCCTGAGGGGACCTTGCAGACTTAAAGTGTAGTAAATCCTGTGCACTGTCATAGATGTAAATCCTCCCCAGCTCACAGTTGCCATGGCAATTTGATACTAGAGGGAAGGATAATAATAATGACAATAATGATAACAGATAATTTACTTATCTATTCTAATGAACAACCCTGGCAAAAGCTGTGCTATGTGTGCATGCAAGAAATGTCAGACTTCCTGTAATTTTTCAAGAATAAATGAATAATAAAATATACTACAAGCCTGGAGGTATATAATTAAAAGTTATTGTAAAACTAGGCTCTGGCAGCAGCAATGCTGTAAAAGGAAAATTGTTCATTATGTATTCTTTCACTAAACGATTCACTCCTGTCAAGTGTTAAATCAGGTTATCATTTAGGCTTGGCATAATCAAGTTGTATGACAGTCATCTTTGTGTGAAGGTTGAGATGCAGAAGCAGCCTAAAGACACTGTCAGCAGCAGCAGCAATGAGACAGAGGTGGGAACATGCCAGCTATGGACCACACTGTTTCCAATTACTTGGTTACCAGGATTCTAATTCATCAGAGCACGCAGTAATGCCTTGTGGATACTAGTTTTCAAAGCTGTATCCAGTGTGCAAGTCGGCAGGGCACACTGTATCAATGAGATGTATTCACGCACCACCTCAGTCACTTGCAGTATTGATGTATTATTCTGTCTCCTGGAACTTCTGTTCCTTGATAATAATCACTAATGTGATAATAACAGTAGCCACTGTTCAGAGGGTTATATGGATCCTATGTGTAAGGCAGGTAATGAAATTTAAAAACACTAGCAATGCTGTTATTCTAGGAAGAAAGTTATCATCTGAATGATAATGTTTCTTCAAAAATTCTAAGGGTAATAGAATTCTAAGTAGTTCTAGGGGTGTCTTCTCACCTTACCCCTTTAATGAGACAAATGTTATACTTCAGGACATTCCTGGCATTTTTTAGGTGGAAGATAAATTCGTTTGGCTATCTCTAGTCTCCCTAAAGATGCCTCATTTGAATCCACATCTGAGTGCAAGCCCTTCCCTCCTAAATCTGGCTGCGTTGGGGCACTGGGGACAGTTATCGTTGTCACCTGGCACTTCGAATGTTCCTACAGTTTTGCAGACTGTATCCAGCTGCTCCTGAAAAGGAAAGAACAAGGAACTAAGTGAGGAGCAGGCATGGTCACATTTGGCTGGTTGCACCATCAACCCCTAAGGACACTGCAGGCAGAAGCTCTGGCATTCTTCGGAGCCCATGCTTCAGTAGAGGTGACATTTACTTGATGATAGACCCAGCCTCTCCTGCTTGGTGAGTCTAGACTCTGTTCTCATCCCAAGACACTGTTGGTGGCTACAACCTGTCCCTGTCCCACTGGCCTGACTGTGTAGATCAGGGTGACTTCTGTCAGCCCATTGACATGACCTTCACCCAGCTTTGGGGACCGTGGCTTATACTCATGAAAGGACTACTCTCGCTGATGTCACAGGTTTTTGTTTCTTTAGATTTTTCAGGTGGAGGCCACATTTCTAATAGGGACACACACACACACAGACACACAGACACACAGACACACACACACACACACACACACACACACACACACACACACACACACACACACCTCTGATCCATTTCCTGCTCTTAAGGAGTGTTCCAGAGCCTTTATAGCACCACACTGACTCTCTCTCTCTTCAGCTCTCCAGCCTCTGAGGTCACTGTCTTGAGCAGATTCTGAAAAGTTCTCAATCAGCTCTTTGTAAGGTCAGTTTAGTGGCTTTCAACAACACTGCACATCGGGTAATTCAGTTCAGTTCTAACACTACCCGACTCCTTGCAGCATCGCTTGTTAGGGGCTTACCTCACTCCCCTGCTGGCACAGCAGATGTCAGCCATGGGTTCTGGGTTCCCTGGTATTTCTCCTCCTTTTCAACTTAGATATAGACTCTGGGCTTACATAACCCTCTGTCAGATGCAAAAATTTGCTAGACTGATGCAGAACCCAATACCACAATATAATCTGTCCCCTTTGTGTGTGTGTGTATTTTTTCATGCATGTTTTCAATCACCTACTTACTTAAAATGATTTTTTAAAAATTAAGTCTATGTAAGATATGGAATTTCTCAATAGTCATCATTCCTTAAATAGGTTATATGACAGCTATTTGCACAGCAATGACCTGAGATTTCCTAACACAGAGAATAGGAATGGCTCTGTTGGTAAAGTACAAGAGGACCTGTATTCAGATCCCCTGTCCCCACAGAAAAATGTGGTGCGGAATCCATCTATGAGGACTGAGAATTTTGCTGGGTATAGTAGCCTGGGCTGATATCTGTGTTCTCCTAGGGTCTGCATGATATCCATCCAGGCCCTCTGGCTTTCATAGTCTCTGTTGAGAAGTCAGGTGTGATTCTGATGGGTTCACCAATGTATGTTACTTGGCCTTTTCCCCTTGTAGCTTTTAGTATTTTTTCTTTGTTCGGTATGTTTATTGTTTTGATTATTATGTAGTGGGAGGATTTTCTTTTCTGGTCTGTTTTTTAGGTGTTCTGTAGGCCTCTTGTATTCCTATAGGCCTCTCCTTTAAGTTGGGGAAATTTTCTCATATGATTTTTTTGAAAATATTTTCTGGGTCTTGGAGGAAGGAATCTTCTTTTTCCTGTATTCCTATTATTCTTAGATTTTGTGTTTTCATGTTGTCTTGGATTTCTTGGAAAGTCAGTGTCAGAAATTTTTTAGATTTAACATTTTCTTGGACGGATTCATCAATCTCTCCCATTGTATCTTCCACACCTGAGATTCTTTCTTCCATCTCTTGTAGTCTGTTGGTTATGCTTGCCTCTGCAGTTCCTCTTTTCTTCCCTAAGTTCTTCCTCTTTATGATTTCCTCTGTTTGTGTTTTCTTTAAGTTTTCTAATTCTATCTTCAGATCTTGAGCCATTTGATTTCCTTCACATGTCTGACTATTTTACTTCAATTCCTTCACCTGCTTGTTAGAAATTTCCTCTGCTTCTTTTATTTCTTTCAGTGATTTAATTATTTCCTCTCTAAAGGCCACAAACTGTTTGGCTGCATCTTCCCATATTTCTTTATGGATGGCCATAATCTGTTTGACTTTATCTTCCTCTAATTCTTTATGCATTTTATTTGTTTCCTCTATTATCCTCTTTATAAGCATAATATTGTGTTGCTGTGTGTGTATAATCACAGTGTTGGCAGGAGGCAGGCAGATCCTAGAGCCCTTGGCCAGCCAGTCCGGTGGAGTCAGTGACTTCCTGGCTTAGTTGGAGACCCCGAATCAACAGGTAATGTGTAGAGCTATTGCTGTCAACTTCTGGCTTCATGCATATAGTTGCACACACTAGCAAAAGCCATGGGTTATACAAGTTATTTGCAAATACTATGACATTTTATATTAGGAATATTGTGCATCGGTATGTTCAGTATCCAGGAAGGCCCTGGAGGCAGACCACTATGGTTGCTAAAGCTCTCAGGATTTCTGTTTTCTTATAATGGATATAGAATGAACAGTTAGAATGAAGAGAGACTTAGTAAGCCATGCTGGAAGCATTGTGGGTGTCAGGCTTCTATGCACTGGTGCCTCACCTTTTCAGCACACCATCAGAGTCTCACTGAATTTAATCTAGGTTATATTTGGTAGTTATCATTTCATAAATCACTAGTCACATAACTGGACTTATTATATAGTTCCTTTCCACTCCCTACAGATAGGAGATGAAAGTTCTGTTCACTAATTACATGATTGGTTTTCTTTTCTTTTTCTTCTTCTTTGTCATTTATTGTTTTATGTGTGTAAATGATCTCCCTACATGTATGTCTTTGTATCATGAGCATACAATATTCACAGAAGGCAGAGGTCCCTTGGATATGGAGTCATGTGATCCAGTTGGTCTACAGGACCTATGAGTGCTTTTAATCAGGGAACCATCTCTCTAGCCCCGTGGTTGCCTTGCCTTGTGGTTGTTACTCATCCTGAGTCTGACTTGCTGCACTTTCTTTTGCACATCTTGACTCTTTCTACACTGCCCTTGTGTGTCACCTTGTGACATAAATGGTTGATAAGCTAAAGGAACTTGTATAAATATCAATCCACTTGATTTCTTTTCAGCTCTTTTAGGGACCAAGAACAAAGAGCGAGCATACTTTCTTTCCCTTTTTAATACTGCTATGATTTTTATATTTCTCTTTCATTTATTTCAGTTTTTACTAGCATATGTTACATATAAATAATGGGTTTCATTTTGACATTTTATATTACATGAATGTAATGTACTTTGTCCCCATTCACTCCATCATTTCTTGCCTTCTATTTCTGTAGATCTCCTTTCTTTTCTTAATAAGTCTCCTTTTAACATTCATGTCTTTTTGAGTAGATGAGTAACCCAATGAGTTTACCATGTTTACATGAGATTGAGCGTGGAGTTAGGAGTTAGGAGTATTGGCAACCTATCAGTGGCTACACCACTGAAGAAAATTTCCCCCTCAACCCACTACCATTAGCTATCAATTGCTCCTTAGGGATGGCTGGAGGCTTCTGTTAACTGCCTATAAACCCTCAGCGTGGAGGGAGGCTTCCCGAGCTCCTCCTACTTCTAGGATAGGATGCTGAAGCATCCAGTCTTGGGCAGACTTTCTGTGAGTTCATGAACATAATGCCCCCACATCACTCTGCCCCTCCCTCCAACCCTCACAGCCTTCTGCTCCATTTTTTTCATGATGTTCCCTGAGTCATGGAAGAGGTGTTATAGCTGTCCTGTGTAGATACTAGTACTCAACAGTCATTTATTTACAGCACTTTAGCGAACTATAAGTAAGCACCACCCATTGCAAAAGCAAGTTCCTCTGATTAAAATGAAGAACAGCACTAATACAAGAATAGCTTGAAAAGCCACAAGACAAGCATACTTTGTTATTATGTTGCAATCTTAGAACTTAGCAAAGTTAGTGGCATCTATTTCCTAAGTGTCTCTGCTGAGCCGAAGAAAATCCCATTTTAACGTCTTATTATAATTAAAATCTCATGTTGACATATTGTTACAGAGTGAAATTGCAATGAAATTATTTCAGTGTAATATTCCACATGGGGCACATAGGGCCTTTAAGTTTGAGTGTGATAGCTTTAGATGGTTGTGAAGTTTTAGAAGTCGGGTGATTGTAAGTGAAAGGAAATGTTGCAGGATGGAAGGACTTGTTGAAAAATTGCATACTTGATAGTTAGTGACACATTTTTAATGCTTCCTGTAAACACCTTGAAGGCTTTGCCTTTTGTGAACTGATTTAGATAGAAAGGTCCTGGGTATCAAAGCCTTGAGAGGAATGACATGTATTGAAAATGATATTTTCCTATTTTGAAAGGTTTCTACTTAGAAAGAACACGTGTGCCTATAAATCTTAGCTGAGAATTGGAAAGGAATAACATTAGGTAATTTGTAAAATTTCAGAGCTCTTTGAAGATGCTTTCAATATAAAGAACACCTTGAACATATATTGAAAGTTTTTGGAAGATAGCTTTGGGTTTTTGCAATCTAGAAATCAATTTTATTGCAAATGTTCCTGAATATATGAACAACCAGTTTTGAAATTCAGCTGAAGTGTGTTAGTATGTTGGTTATGATAATTGTGAAGGTTCTTTGGGGAGGGTGTCTCATGGCTCATATAGGATGTTTCAAGAGAGATGTAAGAAAAATTCACTTTAGAATTTTTTTTTTTTTTTGGAAAATAGGTGTTAGTGTCAGAAATGACATTTGCCATTATTGGAGCATGATCTTATTCTATCTCCTTTTAGACTGAGTTAGTTTATGTAATAGTGATTTTAACAGTAGAATTGTTGACACAAATTGGCCCTATTTTTAAAAACCATGCCTGCCCTAAGTCCAAGCACAGGGGTGGGAGGAGACTAGAACAGCCAGATTCTAACCACTGTGTCAATACCACTGTGACCTCCAGTGGAGAGAGGCATGTTGATCAAATAGGTGTACAACTGGACCACTTACGCAGAACACATCTCAGATCTGAGACGCACAAACCCGTGACAGACACACCACTGCAGTTTAAAAATAACCTACAGAAATTATATTGCTATCAGGAAACATTTTATTCAGTTTAATTATAGGGCGACAGGCAATAAGATAAACCTGCCATTAAGTACACACCACATTTAAAATACTTTTCATGTTTGTCAAAGATTATTTAGTTGTTAGAATCAGTGAAGGAAATGCTAACACCGTTCATGCTTTCTATTATACAAATAAACTCACTTTAATGATAACTAAATATTATAAATGCATTGTTAAATTTTTAACAAACATGGTAGTCAAAAATTAATGTTAGGAGAAAAACTAGTGAATTAGAGGGTAGACTCACACCAGAATTCTAAGTTCAAACTCCGGCGTATGTTCTTAAGTATTGTTATCCCTATGGCACTGACGGGCTGTCTTCCCTGTCTGCACATGGTTGTCTTCATTTCAAAGTAGTAGAAATATTGTTCAACTCCTTAAGTGTTAATGTAAAGATTAAATTAGCTAATATTTGTGAAGTATTTAGTACTTCCACATACTGAATGCTATATACTTTAGTCATATTTCAATGTGGGGTATGTGTGTGTGGTGTGTTTGCATGTTCATAAGATGTGTATGGGCACATGTGTGTGAGGGTGATGTGCGTATGTATGTATGTGTGAATGCGTTTTTAGAAGCCTAAGATTAATGTCATATGTCTTTCTTCATTGCTATTCATGTTGTACATCAGGATAGGGTCTCTCATTAAACCTACAGCTTGTCATTTGGGCTAGACTGGATACCCGCTTACTATGGAGATTTCTCCTGCCACACCTGTCTGCATTTTGTGGGTGCTCAGGGATCCAAACTGTGCTCTTCATGTTTGCCCTTCACCTGCTGGACCATTTTCCAAGCCTCACATGTCCTAAAACAAACATTTCATCCCCTTTCATATCTGGTGGTTGTTTTCACTTTATATGTAATTTTTTCTATATCTTTAATATTTCACTCTTTAAAGCTTGGGCCATTTTATCCTATTATATATATATATATATCATATGTAATATAGAAAAATAATCTGTAAACCATTTTATACTTTTATCTTGTTTCTAGTTTTTGATTCTTTTAAGGAAAATCAATGCATTATTTTTGTAACTAAATTTGCAGTGTTTCTAGTTTTTGATTCTTTTAAGCAAAATCAATGCATTAGTTTTGTAACTGAATTTGCCGTGTTCATAATTTTAGGATAACCAGGAGTGTGGAGTTGGCTTTCATGTGTATCCCAGCACGTGCTTTCGAGTGTGCTTTTATCATTATAAGCTGCTTTTTTAAATATCACACCATCTTTCTTCTCAGCATTGCTGAATGAGTACCATTGACACTCCATTTCCCAACGCTGCCATATCCCCTTGTTCCATTATGCTGGGAAGAGCATTACCAATAAAAAAAATGATTTGTCCAGGTAACATTTTAGCTTTCATTCTTTTCTCTTTTCTAGAGAGTAAGTGGTTTGCAATCTTAATTACATTTACTTGACTCCAGTGGCAAGAATTTGGTAAAACAGTCGTGAGTACAGGAATGTGGTTTTAGAACAATGCATGGCAACTGTAGCAGATAACAAGGCACGGAGATTAGCTTTTTCTTTTGTATTTTAAGGTTCGTGAGGGAAGTAGCAGGTAAAATGAATGGCATATTTCCCATTCAGGGTTTTAGGAAAGCAATGGCTGTAAAGCCGTCCTACTGGCACTGTAGTATTTGTATGTGTCCATGTAAATGTTCTTGCATATACCCCTGTATATGACTGTATTCATAGCTACATGTATGCATATACACACATATATAACATTTTTTTTCCTGATCTTCGTAACTTTATGGGGCAGGTTATGTCTTAATTTTATATATGGAGAAATTGAGGCATGGTGACCATTTATAGCCTGTTCAACTTCCGTAGCTGTAGGAGGGGAGTGTAGTCTTCAGAGTCCGTGCTTGACACAGAGATCATGTGTCTTGGACATGGAGAGAATCTCATCCTGATGGGGACGTATCCATTTGCCTTCTAACTGCATTGTGAGGAGAGAGCCAAGCGGTCTCTCTGAGGTCACCTGAAGGCTGATGGAGCCAAGCTTAAAGCTCTGCCCCTTCTTGAGGCTCTGCTGTGCTTTAGTCATTGTCCTATTGGGTTTACATACCTAAACAAGGCCGTCAGGAGTCCTGCATCTGGTGGGAAGCAGATGACACGTATGCACAATGATAGGCTAGGAGTCAGACTGTGAAGGAATAGTGTTTAGTGTGACAGAGCACCCTCAACCTGCATGCTCACAGCAGTTCTGCCCCTGAAGCCTTCCCTCCACATTCACGTGCAGAGGCCAATAGGGACAATCCGCATCCTGAGGGCAATCTGTAATAGGCGTCATTAAATCTTTCAGCTGAAAGACAGGAACAACGCAGCCAGATGATACAGTAGAAAACTGTAGGATTTGCTCATAATCACGTACTTGGTTGTAAATGACCTAGGAGCAGCCCACCTGAGTGCTTGCTGTCCAGATGGGATCTAGATTCTGACTCAATCCCACCCCAATTAGCTATATGGCTGTGTGGGGCAGGGTGTACACTTCCCTGTTCTATGATTTACTTCTCTGGATGGAGAAGAACAAATCTATATAGGGGGCTGGAGAGATGGCTCGGAGGTTAAGTGTGCTGGTTGCTCTTCCAGAGGTCCTGAGTTCAATTCCCAGCAGCCACATGGCGGCTCACAACCATCTATAATGATATCTGGTGCCCTCTGCTGGCATTCATGCGGCACAACACTATAATAAATAAATAAATCTTTAAAATAAAAATCGGTGTCAGGATGCCAGTGTGGAAAACAGTAGGTGACATTTGTTTCACATTCTCGGCAAGCCCTGGGGTTGGATATGCCCATCTCCTCCATGTCAGCATTTTACCAGATTTTCCATTTTTATTTAACTTGAGATTATTCCATATAAAAGCACATTTGTACTGAAATGTTCCCTTAAAATCCTAGTTATAAGCTATTTGAGAACAGCTGGCTTTGATTTTTATTAAGTGTTTAATTTGGAGAAAGCCAGCACTGTAGGGCCGTAAAGCCAGAGATGCTCTTGACTTCAGCGCAGTCACCATCCTGCTCCAGCATCCTCTGAGAAGCTCCGCAAGCTCCAGTCAGGAGAGCACAACACACACACACACACACGTATATATCGCAATGTTAATTTAAAGCTGAACCAAGTGTTGATTCTCACCTTTATTGTTCCAAGCACTTAATTAATTTCCTGAGGTGAAGGAGCAAACCCGTCATGCTGATTTTGAAGATTGCACAGACAGCTTTGCCATTGAGTGGGTTTCTTTCTGGGAAGGGTTGGTGTCCATACCACTGCAGGAGATCACTGCAGTGAGTTCTGCTGTGAGTCTGCAGCAAATGACCTGGGGGCTAGGAGCCCATGTGTCCTGCCGTCAGCTCTTGCTTTCCTGTGGGTCCTGGGGATGGAGTCCAGGTCATCAGGCTCGCCAGACAATTCCTCTACCCACTGAGCCATCTTGCCTGCTCCTTTCTCGGCCTGTTTTCCTTATGATTTATTTCAATTTTTATTTATGTGTATGTGTCTGAATGTCTACCCTATGGCAACTGCCTGTGGAGACCTGAAGAAGGGGTTCTAGGTGTCCTGGAGCTGCAGCTGCAGCAGGTGTTTGCTGTCAGTTTGGATGCTGAGATCCTGAAGCCCGAGCTTCCGCACTAGCAGGCGCTCAGCAGTTCGCTCAGGCGTCGCTCAGGCCCTTCTCCGGGCTGCGTGTTCACTGAGTTGTTGAGCTGTTTTGTACATTTTCCTCTGTGAACTTTGCAGATTAGAGGTAGAGAGAATGTGTATTAGTTTGTTCAAAGGATCTATATTTTAAAAATAAATAGGAATAACATGCTGACATAAAAAAGGACATTATAAATACTTACTCTTTGCCTTTTTATTCTAATGGCTTTAAGATGAATGAAAATTATGTAGATAAGTAACTGTGAAAGGACCACATCGCACTGGAGAGAGGGTGAGTATCTGAGAGTCTGGGGCTCTTCTGACAATATTTGTGCAGGCACGTGTGTTTCAACAGTTCAAGAGGATGTCACATTTCCTGTCATCTTTGGAAGTATCCTTGACTTTAATGAAAGCATAAACAAGCCATGGCATTCGTTTTGTTAAGTCATTTACAAAGGTTTCCAACATCTCACTTTGTATCATCTTGAGGAAATACAGCACGGTTTTCATCCTGTCAGCAGAGTCTACCCAGTGTACACAGCCTCTCTCTAATGGATTGTGAGGCTCACATGAGAGTGTACACTGTGCTCATTAAAATTACAGCAACAGAAACGGCAGAATAAATTGCCACCAAGCTTTTGACTCTGACACTTATGTGCACTTCTTCTTGACATGCCTGTGGGCATGTCACTGTAAATTGTCCTTGAGGATTGCAGTGACGGCTTTATGGACTGAAGTTAGCGCCTGGGTCTCTCAGCTGGCTAAGTGATGACAGCCTAAATGAGAACAGTGTGGAATCAGCTGAGGAGTAGCTACAGATTTCTGCTTTGACAAATTTTAGGCAGAAGCTATCTTAAATACATGTGAAACAAAGATGGGATAATGAGAACGATTAAATGACTTCCAATTATTAGAAATAAATATGAAGACTCCACCTGGAATGATTAAACGTGGAAAAATTGTTTCTCCCACTGGTGTCTATGGTAGGACCTGGTGAAGGTTGTTCTGGGGCCTCACTACAGGGAAGCACAGAATGTTACAGAAAGAACTCTCTCTTCTGGTCTTAAAGTTGCATACAATGGTGACCTAAGAGAGCACAGGCACACAGTGGCCCAACGGAAACTTCTGAGATGAAATGGATGGTAACCAAAGTGGGAAGACAGAGTGAGCCTTTGACCTGATACATCCACCTGCCTATATTGAAGGAGTCTTTGAGAGATTTAACTGCCACAACAAGGCACATTTATGGGGAGGGTTTTGTCTGGGGAGCTGTGGATTTCCAAGATAATGAACGATACCTATTTAGAAATCTAGAGATTGATAGAGATAAAAAGAGCAGGAAAGCATAGAAGAAGGAATGAGAGATGTATCATTGAGTTGATCAATTTTCTGATAGGGACAGATTTACAGAAAGAGTGGGGTGGGCAGAGACAGAAAAAAGGGAAGAAGGGAGGGAAAGACAGAGGCGCAAGCCATCTATTCTATCAGTTATTGCTTTTATTGTTTCCCATCTTCTGTGAGAATCTGACCATTGACCATGGCCCTCAGACTTCTTTCTTCCTTTCCCATGACTGACTAGCTGTGTGTGCGCGTGCACAGTAACTGACAGAATAGATGGCCGTTGGACAAGGGGCATATAAACAGAAGGCTGCCATATTTAGTGAGGAAAATGATCCATTCATCTCCTCCCAAGTCTTGTTGCTGTATGGTACCTCTATGTGCTTTAACATTTTATAGCAACCCAGTGAAGTAGGCAGTGTTGTCAACAAACTGTAGAACCTAGCAGCAAGTTTAGGTTCCTGTAGGGAACCTAAATAGAGGTGGACAATTTTTAGTTGGTAAAGCTGGATTTAAACCAAGAACTCTTTGCTTTCAAGCTGTAGAAGTTTGTTGAGAATATTTCTAGGGCAGGAGTTCAAAGAGGAAGGTTTAAAGTGATCTAGTATTTCTCTCTCCCTTCCTCTCTTTCACACACACAATAACTGCATAAGGCCTTTGGAGAAACTCAGCCAAGGGCAGAGGGCTGCTGCAGGGTTTACAGAAGGGCATCTGCTGACAGACACCAGGCAGAGGGCATGAATTCTCTAGAGAAACGTGCAGCAGGAGAGGAAGTGTATGGCGGCCGAGCTTTGGAGCTGAGGCCCAGAGGTTTGTGGTAATGGACAGAGATAGTCTTTTTAAGCCACTCGTGATTATTTCTTTGTGGAATGGAAAGAGTAGTTCTGAGAGGACAAGAGGGAGCAGAGAGGCCTGGCCTCGCTCGGTTGTACACAGAAGCAGACATCGATACCATGAAGATCAAACAATGAGAGAAGAAGGTGTCGGGACATTTAGGATGACAAGGTGAGGCGGCATGGCTAGGGGCAAAGCAGAGGGGTATAGAAGGAGCAGTGTCTAATGGGAATTCTTCTGAAGACCCATGCTTTGTGTCACACGACCCGCTGTCACACTCACCTGTCAGCAGAGCTACAAGACCTGGATGACCTTGGTCCTTGCTACGATTAGGTTTTCTCTTGTCATGACTAAAAGAAAAAAAAAGTCTTGTAAGAAAGATGAGTCTTGCATCAATGTTGCTGAATTTTTAAAACAGTCACCAGATAGGGAGGAAGGCACATACTCATAGGCATTTAAGTCATTTCATTACTTTATATTCTTTCAAGATTAAAGCTATTGTATTTATAGGGAGAGAGGGGGTAGACCTTGAAGGGAAAAAGTGAGAGTAGATGCTCTAGATGCTCTAGGTTCGTAAGTCTTAGCATGAGATGGTCAGAAGGAATAGGGAGGTTCAAGAAAGGGAAGGGTGTGCCTGACTGAATCTGGGGTGCACCTCCAGTGCTTAGGGAGAGATTCTTATGGTGACAGGCTGTGCCACGATGCCTCCACACCTGCTCTGTTAAGCACAGGGCAGTAACATATTCTGGGGAAAGGAGGCAGAAGAGAATGTAAGCAAACGATCGAGGCTTCTCTGAACAAATAAAATGAATATTAGAGGAAGGGCTTCAGGTCAAATAGACTGACTTTATGAAGCTTCCTAGTGATATGGAACACGGGGGAATAAGGTTCATAAGAAGCATGTAGGAAGGAGGGCCTTGGCCTGGAGCCATGGTCTTAAGCCAGTGCTGATTGGAATATGAGAGGCTCCCTGACATGGAGCATCTGACCAGTTAGTGACATACTTGGTGGCTTGGAAAAAAATATGGACTAGACCACGATTACTATTTCCAGGCAACCTTCTTTGATAAATGCTAAGGCAGGAAACTACAAGGATTTCCTGAAATCTAACTTTGGCTGGAGCAGTGGCTTGGTCATGGTTCCAGATGGAGGTTCTAAAGTGACTTTGAGATGTGAGCCTGGAACTATAATGTTGGAACCTCACTCTTGAAGAGCCTTGTCCCCAGCCCGTGGCTGAGCAGTACATCTGCTGGTAGAGCATGTAGGATCATCTCTGCTGAGAGTTGGCGATTTCCCTGAACCTGACAACAGCTGTTTCTCTCCCGGAGTGGGGGCACTCCTAAGAACCACCTGGATAAGAGGCCTGTCTCCCTACCCTCTGCCCAGCTTATTCTGGCTTTGTTTTTGTTTTTTTTTAGAGACAAATCTTGCTGTGTAGGCCAAGGTGATTTCAACTCAAAATGCTTCTACCCCAGCCTCCCAAAGGCAATCTAATCACTGGCCCACCATTGTCTTCACTATGATATGAAGAATTTATATTGGTATTTTTTCCAATATGTAATTATTTCTTCCTTAAAGTGAAAAAAATAGTTTAAGTAATGTAATAAAGCTGTAGAGCCATTAAATCTGTCCTTGACAGTTTTTATTCTTTCTGTAACCTTGAATATTTTATTAGCCAAGCTAATTTGCTAATGTACTTTTCAAAATGCAATTTATCTGTCCAAAGTAACCTCTCTAACACCCTTGACAGTCAAATAAAGAAAGTTTCTGTATGGTTAAATAAGATTCAAATTTGTCAGTCAACACCAGATTAATTTTCACTGTCCAAAATATTGTTCTTATCCTATTTCAGATATGGAAGATGCCATGCATCAAAGTAAGCATTCTTCTGATGCTGGGAAAGAACTGCATCTCGGAGGGGGAAAGTGGACAGAGGTGGCTGCTAGGGACATCTGGCTCCTTTCAGTGATGGCACTGAATAGATTGGAGGAAGGGATCGTCTGCTGTTAGCAAGCATCTAAAGACCCGAGTGTGACAGACAAACTGGGTCTCCTTGCAGGGAGGAACTGAGAAGCAGGGTTTCGGAGTGCCTGTATCTGCCTCGTTTAGAAAAGAGATGGATCTTCCCCACTTTTTCTTCTGACTGGTTTAGTGTGTCTGGTTTTATGTTGAGGTCTTTGATCCACTTGGACTTTAGCTTTGTGCAAGGTGATAAATATGGATCTATTTTCATTTTTCTGCATACAGATATCCAGTTGGACCAGCACCATTTGTTGA
>CM053752.1:7738121-7831893 GCA_028658305.1 Pachyuromys duprasi | reverse complement strand
TCTGGAGTGCAGAGAGAGAGAGAGAGAGAGAGAGAGAGAGAGAGAGAGAGAGAGAGAGAGAGAGAGAGAGAGAGAGAGAGAGACAGACAGAGACAGAGACAGAGACAGAGACAGAGAGACAGAGAGAGAGACAGAGAGAGACAGAGAGAGAGACAGAGAGAGAGAGAGAGAGAGAGAGAGAGAGAGAGAGAGAGAGAGAGAGAGAGAGAGAGAGAGAGAGAGAGAGAGACATACACAGAGACAGAGAGAAGAGCAAGCTGAGCACAGTCATTCACTGTTCTGTTTTCTGAACTTGAACCCAAGGTGAGCAGGCTGTTTCTGCTCCTGCTCTCATGTCTCCCCTGGAACTGGGAGCTGAAATAAAACCATTCTCCCTTGAGATGCTTCTGTGAGGTGTTTTGTCCCAGCACAGAGACAAGTAGCTAATAAAGTGTACAAGGCCCCAGGCTCAATTCCCAACACCACAGAGGCAAAGCCACAAACCACTAAATTCTTTATGTCTTAAGTTATATTTATTTATGTAATTCTTCACTAGGTATAGACTTTGTGGCTTGTTTTAAAGGTGCCTCAAATCTCTTTCAAAATTATAGTATAAATTTTAAACTATTGGTTTGAATGCTGTTGATGCTTCTTATGTTTCATAAGAAAATTAAAAAAAAAAGGAATTCATTAGTCTCTATGTGAAACCTAGCCTGGTAGTTCAAGCAGGAAGGTCCGCCATAGATTCACGTGTTTGAATGTGTGGCCCATGGGCAGTGGTACTTGTTGGAGGAAGTGTCACTGTGGGGGTGGACTTGCAGGTCTCCTATGCTTAAGCTCCACCCGGCTTGGAACACAGTCCCCTTCTGCTGCCTTGAATCAAGATGCAGAACTCTCAGCTCCTCCGGCACTATGTGTGCCTGCACACTGCCATGCTTCCCACCATGATGACAGTGGACTAAACCTCTGAAACTGTAATCCAGCCCCAGTTAAATGTTTTCCTTTATAGGAGTTACTGTGGTCATGGTCTAAGACACTGAGCATGGTCAGAAATGTAAGAGGGCTGTTCTATTTGCTTTCTATTGTTGTGATGAACACCGTGACCAAAACTGTTTGAGGAGGAAAGGGTTTGTTTTAGCTTACAGCTTTCAGACCAGCATAAAGGGAAGTCGGGGCAGAAACTGAAGCCGCAGTCATGTAGGGCTGTTGCTCACTGGCTTGCTCTGCATAGCTTGCTCAGTTCACTTTCTTATATAACCCTGGCCCACCTGCCCAAGAGTGGCACTCCCCACAGTGGAGTAGACCCTCTGTATCAATTATTTATCAATACAATGCCCCATAGACTTGTCCTTAGGGGAATCTGGTGCAAGCAAATCCTCAGCCAAAGGCCCTTCTTCAATGACTCCCGCTTGAGTCAAGCTGAAAATCAAAACAACAATACATGGATCTATAATCATATTGAAAATTATGGACAAGCGAAATGAGCTCGAGATGGGCTGCTGTAGCTGCTGACACACTGACAGGACGGCCACAGGCCTCGCTGCGAAGTGAGCCTGTGGGAGATGCTGTGTGGAGTAGGTGGGGCCAGGGCACTGCCTTGGGGTACCACAACTGCTGAAGCGCAAAGGCTGAGGTGGGGCTGAGTCCAGACCCGGGAGCTTACTGTGACTGGTAGCTTAGGTGGTGAGAGACTGAGGGAGGAGGCCAGACTGATCCTGGCTCTGGGCCCACTTGGAGTGAGGGGAGGGTCTTTGGGGTGTTTGCCAGCAGAGAAGTGATGTGACTTATGCTTGTAGAGGGCCCCTCCAGTTTCCTTCTCTTCTCAGGAATACATTTGGCTGTAGTCCATAGGATAGCTGCCTAATAGTTACTTAAACAAATCAGGGCTTCTCTCACGGTTTCCATTGATGTAGGAGGGTTTGGGAACTGGTTTAACTTTTCTGTGACGCACCAGAAACCCACTATCCTTTGAGTTTTGCTTTTCTTACATTTCCCTTCACACACTGTGAGTTTGCCCCATTATGGCAGGATGGCTGTGTCAGCTCTAGACGGCACGCGGATCCTCAAAACAGAAAGAATAAAGGCAAGGCAGCTCCAATCGCCTGTCCTTGGAATCTCCACCTGTGTGCTCCAGGGTGTCCTTAGCTGTCAGTCAAGGGATCTGCATTGTTAGTTCCCACAGAAGCTCAAGAAAGCCATAAAGGGCACTGTGGACCTGTGCTGGCCGGGCAGGTACTGTGACTAACATTCCTGGTTTCTAAATCCTGTTGGTTATCATACTAACTTATACTCTGCCACACACATACACACAGCACACACAACACCCCACTGGTGTGTACACACATATGCATGTACACACATATACCACATGAAAACACACACACCACATGCATGTGCACACTCATGCACACATTATACATATACACACTACATGTACACATATAACACACATACACAGATAAAACACACATGCACACACACACAAGTTCCTGGACTTCCAGGCTTGTCGATACACATTTTCTCATTTGCATCCAGTAATTGATCCTCTGGGGAGGGCCAAAAGGGAATGTTCAGCTCCATTTTTGAGAACAGAAAGAAGCCAAGGCCCCAAAGTGAGTGCCTCACAGATGTTAGTGACAGGGTCAGGACACGGCAGATGTGCACGCCCACCACATCTGGGACCTGACTTTGGAATCCTGCAGAGGGAAGCATGACCATCTGCTTCAGCACAGTAGATGGTGGGAGGAACCCCACTCTCTTTGAGGCTTGTAGAGCATGATTTTTTCATGACTTCTCTGTGGCTGCCCCAGAGCTGAGCTCCTTAGAGGAATGCAGAAGGCCGAGGAACAGGAATACACACTGCCCTGTCCAGGCAGTGGGCCGTCTTCTCTCTTCTGTCCTGTGTGTGATACACAGGAAGAGATGCTGGGAATTCACAGGCAGGCTCTGCATCATCTCTTCTTCCTAATTGAAACATGGGGATGCACCACTGTGTTTCTCTGTGGGAAAAAAAAAGCAAAAACACATTTGCGTTAGCTTTGTAAATTTCAGTTCTTTCATCAAAATAACAATTGCCTTTTGTCTTTTGCCAAACCTGTGATTTTCCACATAAGATTTATCTTACAGCCAGGGTTTCCGGGTTGCTCTGAGGAGCAGGGCAGCCGCTGTGCCACGCCAGTGTCTGTGTGCTGGTCCGTGTGCACAGCTGAGAGTTGTGCGGCTGCTCTCAGATCCATCCTCTGCCCAGGTGTGCGCTCACCCTTCCCTTGCATGTGACAGATGCTGCTTTATCCAGGAGGCCTTGGGACTGCAATAATTAATGACCCAAGGCTCCACGTTGGTGATAACAGCCTTAGTTGTGGGCATGAGGAATGCAGGTGTCTCAAGGTTTCAGTTATTTATGATTGGAAAATACAAACTATGTTTAATCCTTATAAGAGTGTATGTGAGGTTTAGTATTTTTTTCATGTTGTGTTTTACAGATAAATTGAAATGTGGAAGATTATAAAATTACCTAACAGTTAATCAATCAATCAAATCCTGAGACCTGGAAGCAGGTGTCCTTTCTTCTCCAGCTAGTGACAGCTAGCTGTCTGTAGCACTCTGAAAGTACTGGCAAAACTCTCGTGAAAAGTTAGGCCTTGGGGAATGAGATTCTACAGAGGTTTGGGGACTGAATTCATAGACAAGTGATTCCAGATTTATCTTGTAAATGGGCTTTATTATGGCCTGTCTCAAGTAAGGGCATGCTCCTAGGGCCAGTAACATGGATGAGAGAATGAAACAGGGGCACTGGAATGTGGACCCCTAGCCTCCATATCCCTCCAGTAATTCCTGTAAAAATTCCTGTAATCCCAGCACAGGAGGCAGAGACAGCAATCCCCAGAGTGACCTGGCTAGCCATACTAGCTGCTTTGTGATTCACTAAAGTGGAATGCAATACAGGAAAACAGGCAGTGTCAGCCCCTGGCCTCTATATACACGCACACATATATACATGCACGCACAGCCCCCACATATGAGTGCACAGGTGAGTGGCAACACACACACACACACACACACACACACACACACACACACACACACACACACACAGAGGTTCCTGGATATTACCCAGGATAGGGAAGAGTTTGGAACCCTGCATTGCAGTAAGTCCCTAGAGTTGTTTTCTGCAAATGATATTTTTGAATGAGGTAACTTAGAACTGACATGCTATGACCAGAAGGAGAAGCAGCATTCAGGTGACTTCCAGCTTTTTGGCTGGGTACTGTGAGAGACACCGGTGCCCTCCTTCCAGTCACAGCAGAATCTTGAACCAGAAGCCATGAGGCTGTTGCTTGCTGGCTCATTCACAGGCATATGCTTAGCGACCTTTCTTATACAGCCCAGGACCATCTGCCCAAGCCTGCGCTGCCCACATTGGGGTGTACATCAGTCCACAGCCAAGGCTGGCCCACAGGCCAATGTGGGCAGTTTCTCAATTGGAACTCCCTTCTCAGGTGAATCTAGTCAACTAGGGCAGATAATATATAGACAGTCCCTAGGAGAGTATATGCCATTGGGAGGATGAGTCAGGCAATGAATTTAATCTTAGTTGATTGATTTAGTGAAAGGGAAAGCTGAACTCCAGTCCCACTTGGTATCCATCTCTTGTGCTGCTTTTTTATTTTTTATTTATTTTTATTTTTTGGCTTAGTTTGTTGTGAATGAGGGGGAAGGTCAAAGTCATCTTTCAAGTGTGTACATTTAGGATACTTTTTGGGTGTGTGTGTGGACAGGTATAAGGCAGCCTTGTTGTGGAAATGAAGCCAGGTACTATGGCTTGAATTCTGGAAAGAGGATTTCTCTTGATTTGCTTCGGCGGGATTGTGCTTTGGCACAACACTTGGTGCGAGAACAGTGCGGCAGCTTGGTGGGTTGCTGTTGGCTAAGCACAATGGGGAAATGGTGCTAAAGCTTCTCCTATAGCTTTTGGTTCATTTTGTTGCTATTATTTCTTGAAGCCTGGGAATTGGAGCAGGGCCCTGTGCATGGTAGGCAAGTACTCTACCACTGGGCCACACCCCTCGCCCCACCTTTTGGTTCCTGTTGCATCTCAGAGAGCCAAGCAGCAGACACAACCACTGCCGCCATCACAACCTACTGACGCTTCAGGCTCTGCTGGGATCACATTGGAAACATTTCCCGAGTTGTCTGAGGAATCACTGTGGTGGTTTTTCATAGGTACTGGATCGCTTTAGGACTATGGCAGAGAATAACACATTGAAATGTGGGGTTTTGTAAAGCTTTCATTACCTCTGACACTGAGATGTATGGACCTTCTTTTCTTTAACTAATGATCAACTGTGTATAAAGAAACATGGATTCAAATAAATCGAAACTGAACAGCGAAGGCAGGGAAAGCAATTCCTTCCTTCAAATTTTATCACATCATCTTTTCCTTTTAAAGATAACAGTGGCTGATGACGGTGGCATTAGGAAGGTTCCCATTTTTTGCTTTCATCTCTCAGTTCACTCTGAAAGTTATTTAATACTTAAATGAGGGGGTCTTCTCATGACCCAACTTTTCTACATCATATTTTCCCAATTAACCAGTGCTGTTTTACATTTATATTATCAGTACCTGTAACAACATGTTAATTTCTAGGTGTGTCTGGATGAAATAGTTGGTTCTTTAGTAACTGACTTTAGCATAATAAGTATAGCCCACGGTGGGTTCATTGTAGCTCCAAAAAAGTAACCATTCCAAAAGGAATCCGGATGCAATGCGACCAGAGAAGTAAGCTCCAACCACTGCTAGAATAGTGGAGGTGAAGAGTCCAGCTACTCATTTGGCAGTGTGCAATTAAAGAAACCACAAGCTGACCAAGAAGCAGATTTTTCAGTCTGTCAAAACTCTCGAGGAGAAGAAATAATGCCATTTAACAAGCACCTAGTCCAGGTGTCTTTGTTCCTAACAGCTGGCAACTCCAGAAGGTGGAACCAACTTCCACTCCCAGGAGCCATCCCAGGAAGTCCTGGGGAGATAACAGGAACTGCACTGAGCACTCAATCAGGCTCTAATACCCCTAAGTGGCTGCAGGCACTCCAAAGTATGTCCCCTGAGAGCACTCAATCAGGCTCTGACACCCCTAAGTGGCTGCAGGCAGTCCAAAGTATGTCCCCCAAGGCAGTGGCATCTGTTAGGCCAGTGTTTCCGCAGGTGCAGTGCTGGGAACAGGTCAGGGTTCCACTTTGAAGTGCTGAAGATGTTATTTTCATGGAGTGTTCAAACTGTCTTAGCTCACTCCTTTTTTATAAAGAGAAGAAAAAATACTTTATTCTTATTTGTGAACAGCTGGAACTGTTTTTTTAAGAAACACAAACAGTGGCTGGGACGGACACATTTTCCTGCTTGTTCACTGACCACGTAGCATAACTCCCAGCAAGCTCTCAGCCCTGGGCGTGGCGGAGCCCTTTCACCCATGGGTTGATTTGAAGAGGATGATTTTGAAATAACACCTGCTAAACTGCTAAATTATATCTTACGGTTTTGTTGTTGTTGTTTTAATGAAGGGGGCACTCTCTAAAGACAGCCTTGAAGCATTAAGGTAATTTCATTTGAAATTGAAATCTTGCAAACAATGCAAAGGGCAATGTCCATGATTCTGCCACAGCCCTCAAATGGAAGAATGTTTTTCAGTATCGTGAGTTAGTTACTCTTTGTGCTGACAGTTCTGGGTTATTGGTTCATATCTTGTACTTTTCCTTTTAATAGAAAATCCTGTTGTTCAAAGATACAGCTCTAAGATTTCTCTGATACTGGAATATGTTGCTATAATTATCTTCCACAGATAATAAATCACCAGTATTTCCCTGACATTCTCTACAGCAGGTAACTCAAAAGAATAGGAGAAGCAAGAGACAGAATTCAGAAAGGAAAATTACAGGAATTAAATAATCATAACTTCTGTGCTGGTGATAAAAACCAAGAAACAAATGAAAGATATAATCATCTAAAATGTTTAATTTTGAGAAATCTGACATCACTGGTCTAGACTACATTTTCAAGCTATTAACAATTCTTCTTCAGCTAGCATTTTCAGAATTGTGGCCTCAGAGCAGAGAAATAACGCCATCTACTCTGAAACGATCCAGATCTCACAGAATTGTCGGATATCTTATCAGAGCTGACAAAATCATACCAAATAATTTAAACTGAAGGAGTCAGCTGAGAATAGATGTCATGCAGTGCAAATGGCATGCCTTTTTCATGTTCTGGAAGGCCCGACTGTGCAGCTGCATATTTGTTTGGACAGTGGCTCTGTGTGTACGGCTGACTCAACCACAGCTGGCCATGCACTGAGGAGTGACACATGGTTGGAGTAGCCGTAGGGTCTTTGGTGCTGACCTTCCAATGTTGTAATCTTGCCTCTGTCCTCTTTCCCATTTCACAGTTTAATCATGCCTACTCTGAAAACAAATGGAAAATTCCGGAAAGAAACATTTAAAACTGAAAATATTGGCTCTTCAGGATGGATACAGGTCTAGGGTTGTTGCTTAGCTGATAGAGTTCTTGCCTCAAATGAATGAAGCCATGTGTTTGATCCCCGCACTGCAGAAACTAGTCACTGTGGCACGTGATGGAATCCTACCATTTAAAAGGTAGAAGCAGGAGGTTCAAGGATATTTAGAAGTTCAGGGATATTTTCCACTACATAGTGAATTAATTGCAGGCCACCCTGGGCTACAGGAGAAGAGAGAGAGAGAGAGAGAGAGAGAGAGAGAGAGAGAGAGAGAGAGAGAGAGAGAGAGAGAGAGAGAGAGAGAGAGAGAGAGAGAGAGAGAGAGAGCCATTGTAGCCATGCATTTTTCCCTTCTAATTTAAAGTGTAGCTTTGATGACAAGTTTAAATTTAGAATTTTTGTCCTGTCCATGATGCAATCAATTGATATACTTTTAAAAATAATGTGTTTATGGAATCACAAAGCACATTTATGTCTGATTTAACTCAGCTAGATGGAATCCTAATTAGGTGCACGGTACTCTAGCTTTTCACATCCCAATTTACTTCTTGTGCTTGCTCTATGTTATGCGGTATTAAAAAATATATCCAAATCCCGAAGATTTGGCCAAGATTCACACCAACAGTCAGAAGCTTCCAGGGTCTGTGATCATCTGTTTATACAGAAAGAAGCTGCTATGTAGAGAATTGACAATTAGTTTACCTTAGAATATAAATCTCTGATTTCCGCTATAGCATGGCTTTCTTCCAGTAGACTCTCTTAGATATTGAGGTTCCCATGCTTATGGATTATAATTAATTTTGAAGTTAATGACTCCCCTGTGGCTTCTCCAAGACTGGATTATGTTCAATGTGCAGAACTTCTAAGTGAGTCAACAAATAAATCTCTAATCTTGTCAAGCACTGTTCTTGTTTTACTGGAAGCCATGTAAATGGAAAGAGGGTAGCCTACAATTCCGTAAATGATGTCGCATCGTCACATCTGCATAATTTAGTGTCATAATACAGTCTCAGGGTTTGGAGTCAGAGACAGGACCAATGTAATATATTATATATATATAAAATATGTGTGTATGCATGTTTACTTATGAAAATATTGTTTCATACATTATATTTTGATCATGGTTTGCCTTTTCCCAACTTCTTTCAGGTCCTGCCCACATCCTCACCCATCAAATTCTGTGCTCTCTGTTTGTGCTTTCTTTCTCTCTCTCTTTTTAGAATGCAAAAACACAGGCAAACGAAACAAATAACAAACCAGAATTTAAAAAAAAATAGCAAAAGAAAACACAGATATACACACAGACAAAACAAAACCTATAAAACCACAGAATCAGAAACTATAATATACAAACAACAACAACAACAAAACAGTAAGCTAAAAAAACATTATGAGACAAAAAATAAAATCCACAAAACCACCATTGAGTTCCTTTTGTACTGGCCATCTACTACTGGGCATGGGGCCCAGCCTTACCTGTGGTTAGTAGTCTCAGTGAGGCGCTATAGAGGACAACTGATGTTTACTGTGCAGTTGGCTATCAGTTATAGATAGCTGCTTGGGGAGATGAGTGTTTCTGCAGAATGCTAAAATGCTTCAGCTCAGAGATTCTTGGGTATTGTTCCCAACTCTTCCATCCTGCCTTTGCCTTCTTTAGCGCTGCTCTTTGCCTAAGAACCACACGGCTGGGCATGATGTCTTTAAACTCCCAGACAAGCTTGACTTGCTTTGTTCCTGGCTCCCAAACAGAATCCATCTGGAGAGGGCAGACAGTCTGTTGATTGAGGGCCACTTACAGTCCACTCTGCTGTGTATTTGAGGTTTGATATTTTGCTTCACTATCAAAAACAAAATGTTCTTGCTCAGTTCTTAATAATTTCCACTTTTAGCAAGGTCCTGAGGATAGTGGGTGAGGCCAGACAAAACTTATAGTACAACAATCACAGTTGGTTCTGAGTCTTGTTTCTTGAAAATAGTTCTCTTTTAGTCTCATTTTAATTAAACCAATGTGATTATTTATTAACATTAATAAGCTGACATTTATAATTTGTAAATGGTATCGATTGCAGAACCAGCCACAAAACAGGAGTCACTTTCCTCCTTATATTATGTGAGAGTCTCTCTTGTTTGGGAATGTAGTCTACTGGAAGATGCCTGAGAAGTCAGGTCATGCCAAACTCCGAATATAATGCTTAGTTCTATAGCTGTGGTAAAGCTGAATTTGTAAGCTAGGAAGAGTAAGAAATTAACAGCAGCTAAACATTGGTGCCCTGTAATGAGCCTGTGAGATGTGGTCCCTTTCTCTTTCTTACTTACCAAGGTTGGGTAGCAGAGACAGAGTGGACCCTGGGCAAGGGGCTGATTCCCATCCAGGTGGGGCAGAGCGGGATGGTGGCAGATTGAATTATGCTACTCTACTCAGAATAGCAATTACAACTTAGATGAATTGCTTAGATCCAGAGTTTCCTGTGATTTGTTTTGAGCTGAGGTTGACTTGCTGTCAAGGCAGCTCTGGATGAAGCCAGGGACACGGGAGGTATCTGTACACACTGCCGTAGATCCCGTCCTAATTAATTTTCTCTGTGACACATGACTAGAACAGTTAGTTCTAAATTAACACTCATCATCTCACTAAATTTGCAAAGTAAAATGGTATATAAATAATAATTTAAATCAACAGATCATATTGTTTTACAAATCACTTTTATTCACCTAATTAATTTAGTGTTTTTAGCACACAAAAAATGAGTTGGGCTTATATCTTGGAGCTAACATGCTAAATGCACCATAGCCAAAATAACCAAGCCTGCAATGGTGTCATCTCTTGTCATTTGTAAATTATGTAGAATATTAAAACATATTTCCGTCTCTCTAGTATAGGTGTATATTTATCAGAAGAGCAAACATGAAGATTTTATTTACATAAAGCACGTTTAAAGAGTTCTATTATTATTATCCAATAGTAGTTCTCTTTCAATTTTTGGTGTTGAGACTCTTTATTCTTTTGTTTTGTTTGTTTATTTGTTTGTTTTTTCAAGACAGGGTTTCTCTGTGTAGCCCTGGCTGTCCTGGAACTCACTCTGTAGACCAGCCTGGCCTCTAGTCCACAGAGATCCACCTGCCTCTGCCTCCCGAGGGCTGGGATCAAAGGTGTGTGCTGCCACCAAGGCCAGCTAACAAGTTAGTGAGGACTGATATTGAAAATTCTGTGACCCACAAATGTAGGTGCAGTGTTCAGTTCTCCCAGCCAGGGTTTGGGGCAAGTGGCACACTCAACCTCTGTCATCACCTGGTAACTTGGCTGATAGAATGGAACGTCAAATCACATCTTTGAGATATCAGGAAACTTGTTTTCCTGATGCCCCAATGGACGCTGTTGCATGAGAGAGGAGCAGCGGCTGGAAGATGGCCCAGTTTCAGGACCACTCCCAGGTTATGACAACAGCGTTACCTTACAGTGAGGGAGATGCAAGAGAGGCTTCAGGGAGCGCCTCACTAGCAAAGTAACCTTTAAGTCTTCTCATTCCAGGGTTGGTGATTTCTCCCCTATAACATATTTCCCTTCCTACTGGTCAACCTAAGAAAAGTTCTTCATGGAGTTAGCTGGGTCCAACTAGATCTGGTTCTATTCAACCTCTGGAATTTGAGGCTGATTTGAATCACAAGGAAATGTCTGGATTTCTGGTAGTCCCGGTGAAGGTGAATATGGTTGCAGGTAACCCGTAGTCTTAGGAGTGTGCCTATCCTGAACCTATCATTCCAGATCTGCTCTGGACTCCTCAGGAGTGCAGCAGGCAGGGAATGCAGCAGGCTGGGCTGCACCTCCCACCTCAGTCCCCCCTGCACTGACTTGCTGCCTTTTCGAGGCGGAGCTGTAGCCCCCTAGCTTGACTGAAATGGCCGCCAGGAATGAAAATATCAAAACCATTTGCCTGGGAGCTGGCCCTCACGGTACCTAGATGGAGGGTTGCCCTTCCTGCCGTCTTCAAATTCTAACCCTAGGATGAATGGAAATGACAGCACCTGTGAGCCGTAAATCAAACTGGCCACAGTCAAGTCAGCTTTTTTTCACGATGCAGCTCAGGGCTTTGATTCTTCAAGTATGAAACAGATCACAGGTGTGAGGGACATATATGTGCTGGGTTAGAAAGTATAAATAACTGTGCCAGATGCACTTTGACATGAATGAAAAAGGAAGGGACACATTTATAGATACAGGAAGCTCTGGGATGATCTTCTGCTCTGCAGTGAATCAATCACTTTTGATGAAATCAAATGACTTTCATTGAAATAAAATGGGAATGTTTTTTCTAAACTATATCTTTGCTGTTTGACCTGTCTACTAAAGGCAAAGGCAAGCCACCAGCCATCACATAAAAGCTCCCTGTGTTGACTAAGAGGAAAAAAGTCTTCTTTTGAGAGAAAAACCTCACTTTGTATAGACCAGGCTTGTCTCAGGCTCACAGAGATCCCCCTGGCTCTGTCTAGAGAGTGCTGGGACTGAAGGTGTGTACCAGCATCCCATCCTCTAGCTCTTTGTCAGTGCCATGTTCTGCACCACCTTTTTCTGTCTGATTTCTACTCCCAGGTGACCAAGCAGCTTCAGCCTGGTTGGCTTAGGTATAGTCCCACCCACACATTCCCTCTATCACCCTATGTTCACATAGATATCTCTGCTTGGATTATCACTTATCCCCGTTCCTCACTGATTTCCACCCCTTTTCTCAACCTCTCTCCTTTAAAAAGATTGCCTTTTATTTTTTGAGCTTACGGTGTAATTATATACACCCCCCATCCCTACTTTCATTGCTCTCTTTCAAATTTGTGATTTTTAAAAAAATTACCCAACCTCTCTTTACCAAGCCATTGCCTAATGATTTTTAATTTTTTTTTTTTTTTTTTTTTTTTTTACTGCTCTAGCTTTTGGCAGGGCAGCGGTCAAATGCTTTCAGTAAAGCAAGTAAACATTACAGATTTGGCTGATGTTGGTCCCTATTGGACTGACTCAGTTTCACTATCTTAGAACAAAAGCAGCCACATTCCAATAAAATTGTGTGCATATAAATAGTGTGATCATTTTTAAAGACTTGCAATTGTGATTACTGTGCATGGGTTTCTGTGGGGGCATATAGATATACCTGTAGGGACCTGTGAGGTGAGCATGTGTACTGAGCATTAAAATACTGGAAGGCAAAGGAGTCATCTGCAAGAGCAGCAAATCTCTCTACCACTGAGCCCTCTCTCCAGCTCCGTAATAATTTATGTTGGTATGTTTATGTTGCGTACCTCAGTTTCAGTATGTCAAACAGCATGTGTTTGGCTACTTGGGTGTCTGTGACTGACCTCAGTACATTTAAAAGGCTACACTCCCCTTCCCCTGCAAAAGAATCCCCAGAAAACAAACAAAAATCCAAAATATTTGATATGACTTCCTATCCATTGCTTTTTTGTTTGTGTATTAATTTTTGTTTTGGTGTTTACTTATATTACTTATATTCATTTATTATTTATTCATTATTTTTTATTTTGTTGAATATATATATATTTAATATATTTTGTTTAATATATATATATTTTAGCTGGGTGCATGCAGTGAGTCAAGCTGAGAAATGGTGCTTACTGCCCTATAGCAAGCTTTGTATTAAAAGAGATTAAGAAACATGCCTTAAAGAGTATCCCAGGAAAAAGATCTGACTTATTTGCTGGCAGAATGGTTATGATGAGGCCTCTCACTTAGTCTGTTTACACAGCACTCAATTTCTTAGGAGAACAGAGTATTGCTCATTGTCCTGATAGAAAGCCTGCTGGGTTTTACCATTTAATAAAGGAGAGTACACAGTGTAATTTGTTCCGTGTCAAAACTCAAAGAACAATTTATAACAATAATGTTTCTATTTACAGCATGCCACTAAGAAAGGACAATAAAATGTCAAGTCTGACACTGTCTACTGATTGATATTAAGGTCAGAGATGGAATTATTTCTCTGCTCAACATTGCAAAGTCACCTGGCACTCTAGAGGGGAAAACAGGATCAGCTCTGCATTCTTTGTAAGGTTCAGGGCTTTGGAAAGGACATATACATCCTGTTTATTCAGGAGAGATGGAGTATAAAAATAAAAACAATTTAAAATTGCACGTTTTTAGTTTAATTTTCTGTCATCCTGGGGAAAAATCTGTAAGGCTAGTCTAGTCATCAGTTTTTATCGATTTGGATATGTTCCCTGTCCATATACCCTCATCTTCCAGTGGCACGGATGGTGCTGGAGAAGATTAATTACAGTCTGGGAGATGTGTGGGACTAATGGAAGGGTATAGCTCTCCCAAGTGACACTGGAAGGTGCTCAGTTCAGATGCCTTCTTCTGAGGTTGAATGATGATACATTGTAGCGATGGATAGTTACATTGATCGCAGTGAAGAATCTGATACATGTAACTATTTCTCTTTATAGTAAAATAACACAGTGATAAATGTAAAAACAAGTCATTCTCTTACCAGTGTGTGGGATAAAATGCTCAACTTGGAAGAGGAATTTATTTCATTCTATATTCTTCACACCGAGGAAGGTCATTGAGTTGCTGAAAGTGTATTTTTCTCTCCCATACTCTGACAGAGTGTTACTATTAAGTGCAAAGCTAAGAGATAAGCTTCCGGAAGTGATCCAAATGCCAGCAGGCCTTTGCTGAGTGATGTCTGTGAGAACACAGATTGCCTGGGAGAGAGCATCAGTGCGGGCTCATGTAGCTGATGATACCTGCATGATCATCTAGATCATAATGGAACATTTAAAGGCATCAAATCAGAGGCATTTCTTGCCTCCCACATAAGAGTGACACCACCAATGAAATAGATGCTGTTGAAGTCAACTCAGAAAATCAAAACTACTGAAATCAATCAAAGGCAACTGCGTGATAAACAACTTCACATCTATTTACAGAGAGAGCTCAGGCTGCTGGAGGAGCTTCTGTGGTCGCCATGTAGAGGCAGAAGATTGAAGACTAGGTTTTCAGTCTTCATTTAATAGCTATTGAGCTCCAATTTTGTGCCAGAGTGGACCATCAAAACTGAGCTAGCCCTCTACACATAGGCCATGGAGTACAACCAAATTACCTCTCAGTGCTTCAAGGAGGAGGAGAAACTGCTTTGAAAGTCTGTAATAGGAGGAATTGACCTGACCTAATTTGGGATAGTGTTTTGGATAGAAATCTTCCTTGAACATTTATGCTGCAGTCAGAAGAATAACCAGAAGTTAAGCAGAGGCAGCACTAGAGAGAGAGAGAGTAAGAAAGTGTTTTAGAAAGAGGGCAGCAGACAGGTAAGCTTCTGGATTGAGAAGGACACTGGCCCAGGTTGGAGGACTCACCTACATTGTACTGCTTTGGTCATCCTTCTGGTACCAGAATTTCTCCCATTATTCAAATAAAATTGTATATTCAATTCCTCATACTGGAAAGTCAAAGACTTTGTTATTTTTAGTTAGTTCTGCTTTCCTCATTCCCAGTTCATCATCATCACCCATTTCATATTATTTTAATGAAGTGTTTTCAGGTATTTTGTGCATATTTTTAAAAAATAAATTCTCAAAACTAATATAGACATAAACACGGTATCCAGGATCCTTCTCAAGGATGAGAAAGCTATTGGTACAAAACTCAGCCATGTTTTAGACTAACTATGCTTATAGTGCAAAAAAAATTCCAGACACAGCAATTAATATTTAATTCCTCAATACGGCCACAGGAGGCTTCTCAGTGAAGTCATAAATCAGCCAAACCACCAAGAATCATCTTTTTTTTTCCCCATTAAATAGCATCCCATATCTTTTAAGTGATGTCATTTCTTCTTGGCTCCTTCCTGCTAAGAGACAGATTGGTAAGGAACAGTGAGGCAGAACACCTATGGCAGAAGCATGCAAGCTAGAGGACCACTTGAATCTTGTTTAGCTAGGGTTTTCCATCGTATGAGAATCCTGAAAGGAGGCATGGATGGTTTGCATGATGTAGGGGCATTGTGGACAGGATGACAGTGGGTGTGTCCATGAATGGTAATTTACTAACAGGTATTAATCTGTTGTCAGTGGTGCTTCAGGTGCTCCAGAATGAAAACTGAAGCAAAGTGAAAAGCAAAGCATGGAAGGATCTATGTTAGCTGTGTCGCTCATGATATAAAATGGCTCTGGTTTGATAGACGACTATAATAAAACATTGCCATTCAATTAGAATAAGTTAACTTTAAAATTAATATTGTGCCTATGCCTGATTCCATTTAACAGGGAAGAGGACTTTGAACTATTCACTGTGCATTAGCTCCAGTGACAGAATATAAATCATAGTGAGTCATGGGCGTCTGCCCAGCTCTGATCTCTGCATGAAACATGTCAATGTCAAACTTTGAAAATGTGCTCCTTGGTGAGAATGGCATGCATTTGGTAATTGGACAGAGTGAGTGGAATGAATTGGGGGTTAAATTTTTGTTCTTTGGGAATGTTTTGACATTGTGCCAAGAATCTTGCATTTATTAGTAGCAATGATAGCTATTTTTTAAATCTTGGCTGATTTTTCTGGTTATACTGAAAGCCCCAGAAGGAATGATGACAAAAATCATCCTTGACATCTCCAACGTGAGGATCAAGCCAAGATGGCTGAAAAGGGGAGCATGATCAATCAATAATAAAATGCACTTTAATCTTCCTTTTTGTGTCTAATATGTTTCATTTTTCCTATTCCTATTAGAAAGGTATAACAGGAATCCCATCAATACTATGAAAATCTGTCCCACAGTTATCCATGCCAATATTTCTCAAAGCCCATTCACTATTAATTAATGAATAAAGCAAACTAGGAAAAATGGGGAAACAGGCAAATTCTTAGTAAATAAAATTGAGAATTCAGCTTGCACAAAGATCACATTGAGATGGATTTGTACACAGGTACAGAATTCAGCTTGCACAAAGATCACATTGAGATGGACTTGTACACAGGTACAGGTGGTCTGTTAAAAAGAAGCAGTAATTCCTACAACACAGTGGGTGTCACAGTTACTTAAGAGAGTTTAAAAATAATAGAAAGAAGGGAGCCTGAATGGTACAAACCTGGACTAATGATAAGAAATTTTATATGTTAATTGCTCTAACTTAATCAGTACATATTATGTACCTGTATTCATATGCTACATCACAACTCATAAAACACATCATTGTATACATGTATCAATATACTATAGTTTACATTATAAATATAAGTTATATAAAAATAAATAAATAAATATGTATATATAATTATTACATGTGGACTGAAGGTTAAAACAAAAGTTTAAGGAAGTGAGAATGATAACTAATTTTATCACTGCACTGTTACATGCATGTCTTAGGTTATGACACTGTCCCATAAATAGTGTAAATTAAAATAAAACAAAAGTTAAGAAATTTAAGTTTGAGACATTCTCTGGAATAGAAGTTGGAAACTGGGAAGCACGTTTGTTAGAGGTTAATGGAATGGCATGTGGATTGTGAGCGTAAGTCAGAACAGAGTAGAAAGAAAGATGATGGCCGGTCTGGAGAGTAAAAGGAAAACTGATGAGGAAACGCACTGGGGAAGAGGAGGACAGCCACTTATTCAGAGTTGCCACTTATTCCAGTTTAGAAACTGATTTTTAGGACCACATGACAGCTTCTGGATTTATACCAGCGCCCAGCGTGGAAAGGAAATAATTTGGACTTGGACAGCATGTATGCTGCTGGTGCTTGGGCCAGTCAAGTGTGTGTCCACGGTAAATTTTGAAGTAGAGAAGATAGGATGACTGTTCTGAAAGACCAATTTCACTAATAAGTTAGAGCAAAGGATAGTCAGGTTCTGTAGAAAGTGCTCCCAGGGTCAGCAGATCCTTTAGTGATCAGGTTGAATATGAACTTATTTAAAAATAGAATATGCATCAGCCAGCTTTGCAACAGAAAAGGTTGAATTGAATTCTTCCAGCTCAGATGCCACACACTGAATAAAGAGCTGGTGAGACAGACAGACAGTAATCTTCACTTCTCAGAGGCATCTTGCTCATGGAGGCAGGCCATGGTGTCATGTGACTGAGCACATTGTATGGCGTGGCAGGGTACCATCCTCCATTGGCCAGAGAATCTGTGATTTAGAGATGGAAGCAGCTGGTGTGTTTTGGTGGTTATTTAAGAATTTAATCATCTACCTGATATCTTTTTTTTTCTGTGTCTATGTTAACCAGGCTGGCTTCTGATTATAATTTGATCGTTTGGATCCCCAGATGTGTTTGTTTATTGGGGTGGAATGCTCTGGTCCACCCAGTAAGAGGAGTTCGGTGCTTGTGATGTTTATATTTCTCTGTTGAGTATGGCCCTGTACCTTCTGTTTTCTACCACGAAGCCATCCCTAAACGGTGGTCTATTCTCAGACGACTGTCAAAGTCAGGGTTTTGAGTCTTGAAGTCTCGGTGCCAGGTTCTCTATTATGTCTTTCCGAGTCTCCTAAGAAATGGCCGGGCTTCCTTGTGTCGCCTGTCCCCTGGCAGCTCTTGTTCTTATGGTGTATGAGAAGGGCTCCCTCACCCCTTCTAGTACAGTCGTGGGCCGCAGAGACGCTGTGCCAGCCGCAGGGGAGGAATAAACTCCTGTGCCTCCTCGTGGTGGTCCACTGTGCTGACAGTTCAGCTCCTCCAACTGCAGACACCTCCTCCCTCGGGTGTGGCCGGCACAGGGCCAGCCCACCAGCCTATGGGATGTCCTTCAAACTGTCCAGGGGAAGTTCATTCTCATGATATGTTAATTTGCTTTTTGATGTCCGAGTCTTGTCCACCTGCCGAGAAGGCTGCTATCATTTGGTTCCTGGCAAAGCCAACCTCAGGCTATTTCATCTATGTTTTAAGGACAACTTGAAGGCATTCCCACTTTCTTAGAGAGTTCTTAAGTAGAGCAGCAACTAATTACCCTTTCACAAAAATCTGTCTTTTCCTGGTATCAGCATTTTTCTCTTTATTTTTTAAAATAAAAAAACCCTTCAGCACACAATTCTTAAATAGACTCCTGGCTAGCGAGGACAGTCTATTTTTACCACCGCGTTTTGCAGATCTCAGTTATTCTTTCTGTCTCTGTCCCCAAGTGGTACCCTGTGGGTAGCATGGATGAAGAGACTAATATTGAATATGCTAGAAAAATCTATCTTAGTCCACCTATGTTACAAAACCCCATGCTGAGTGTTTGTAAAAGGAATATTTTCTGCTCGCAGGCTTGGAGACTCATAAGCATGGTGCTAGCATGTGCTCAGCTTAGACTGTGTCACATGTGTCAGATGGCAGCGTGGGGTGAGCACAGATGAACAGTGGTATCACATGGTAAGACAGGAAGCCAGAGGAAGGGGAAGGACCCAGGTTCTTCTTTACAGCAGTCTTCTTGGCAACCTAGGAAGGTCCCCTGTGAGCTACAGTAATCCATTCCGGGGCAACCACCTCCTGTAGCCAGCTACTGTGCTCTAGGCTTCACTTTGTGAATGTTCCTTCAGCTCTTCGTATCCCCACATGGAGGACCCAGACATGAATCCTTGGAGAAGAAAATCATATCTAAACTATAGCATTATCCACAAGATGGTATGGCAGACATCACAGCAAAAGTCATGTTATAAGCATGTTTTCTGAAGATAAAAATATTTGAGTACACAGTTGTTTGTGGAATTTATAAAGTGACAGTAATACAATAGAGTCTTTAGAATGTACTGTTCTTTTTGATCAAGCTCTTTGTTTAGCAGTACAGCTTTAGTTTGGAATAGACACAGAGATCACGCTATAATTAACCCTTGAGACATGAAGGCTTTATGGGTGATGAGTTGAGGAGAGTCCTGGCACCCAACTTGATAAAACATAATTTCAAAATCTAGGTGTTAGAACTGTAATGTCCAGTGCTATTGGTAAAAAGGAGAATGAGAAAGAATCAATTTCATTTCCTATCTATGTTATGGAAGACCAGACTGTATTCTTCAAGACAAATGAGATGTTAGTGGGAAGGCTAAAATGCACCTAGCAGTCATAGCAAATGAAAGTTGAGCATGCCTTGGGGTAGCAGGGACACTAAAAATGATGGCCTGAAACCAGACTGGTGATGAGCTGTTACGGATTGCAGAGCATCAGCAAAGGGGATATAAGGGAATTTCCAGCTTGCTTAAAATTGTATTAAGGTTTGAATTATTCTTTATGAACAAGGGTCAAACCTAGAAGGATGCCCAAGACTATGGCAAAGTTTAATTTTACTCCTTAATCCTGTTTAGACAAGACACAATTCTAAGTACTTAAAAATGATGCTGAAGCTTAAAACTGAAAACATGGATTACTTTATGTTCCATAATCATCCCAGACTGGAAGCACAACATTTTGATTCCTGCTGACATGTTGGACAGTGATATATAGTGACTGGTTTTATATATAAAGAAGTGGGATTTATTTTTCTTTGTAGTGCTAGTCATTTTTTCCTAAGGCAGTGCAGGTAGAAAATTCAAAATACATGTGAACATCTGTGTATGCAATGACTGATAATAGTTTTAAACATCATAATTGTCTCTTAGATTTATAGCACTCATCAATGTATTATTCTACACATCATCAGAATATTTAACGCCAGGTCCATTTCAGTTTTAGCCAAGTCTTACCCTAGTCAGGTGATGATGTGTTTGCCCACATAACAACGTAATGCGTCATGAGACTTTGCCCATATTCTGCCCACTTTCTTCTGTATATAGCGTTCACCACATCAAAACTCCTTCTCTGCCTTTTAAATCTCCCTTAATTTAGTTTCTTACACCATTTCTCATCATCACCATAAAAGTTATAGGCAGGAGAGGTTTTGTTTCTCAGTATTTACTTCTTGACTCAAGGCAGTTTTTCTAATCTTTCTTCTCTGATGGGATGCACTTCCCCTAGGTCTACTGTGATGACCATACAGGGATTCCAGGGCTCCTTTGCAGCACCTGGCCTGTTGCGTCACGTTAGTCCATCTGAACTCCTGTAACATGTTAGTCTCATAAACTGTGCAATTTGTAGGCTACAGCAAGTCTGGGAAGTCCGAGATCCAGGAGCAGGCACAGTCAGTGTCTGGCAAGGCCAGGATCTGTTTCATACAACAGAGTCCTCAAGACGGTGAATCCTGCAAGGCATCTCCCTTGAGCAGCGGTTCTCAGCCTGTGGGTTGCAACCCCTCCGGGGGTCACATAGCAGATATTCTTCATAGCAGAAGTTTCCATTAATATTCATAACAATAGCAACATCACTGTTATGAAGTAGCAGTGAAATAATTGTTTGGTTGGGGATCATCAGAACATGAGGAACTGGATTAAGGGTTGCCGCATTAGGAAGGTTCAGAACCACTGCTCTTGAAGCTCCTTTCCAAAGGTATTGGCCTCATTCACAGTTTGTTACCCTTAATGCAGTCATCCCAAAGTCCTATCTCCTAGAACCACCAAGCTTGAAGGTTAAAAATTCAGCATACGAGTGTGGTGATCACACAAACTCCCATCCCACAACATAGCTATTTCCCCGGGTGCCACGCTCCTCATCCACACTCCCTGATGTTTTGGTTCTTCCTCTTCCATCTCTGTCATGAGCTTTTCTTCCCTTGTCCATTAACATCCTCTGCATGTCTGTTGAACCTCCAATTTCTATGACTTTTGTCCTAGTCTAGCAGTCATTCTGTTTCCTCTGGCTCAGTCACATGAAGATATTCCAAGTCTTTATATGGGAATAGACTTCACCTGCTACAAATCACACTGCATTCAGTGGGAAGGATGGCTTTCTCTTAACCTGGCTCTATACTCAGTTGCCTTACCCTTTCAGTGCCCAGTAGATTAAAGGGAAAGGGACTTTCCATGGCACACAAGCAGCCCAGGTGTGGCTCCCACTTTCTGCTTCTCCTTTTCATCCTTCTGCTCTCCCCGCTACGCTCTGCGACCTGCCCCTGACCCCATGCTCCTGTCCGGGCCTCTAGTTTTCTTGCATATCTAGTCTCTGTGCCTTTTCCTCATTGATCTGATCACTGTAACGTCTCTATGACAGGGAGGTGGCAGTGGTCAAAGGAAATGAGGCCCGTGTAGCTCATCTATGCAAATGCATGTGCTTCTTGTTATTAGATTACTCTCCAGTGGCCTGGGAGAGATTTACAGGGGATGCACAGGAAACCAATAAAGATAATTAAAAGTTTAGAACATTAGAATCACAAAGAAGCCGAAAAGGAACAATTACTCAGCCGAGAAAAGAAAAAGCCTGAGGGGAGATATTATAAAGAAAAATTGTTTCCTAGAGAATAGACGCAGGCCGTCTTCTATTAGTACTGAGAAGAAAGCACAGCAACGCATAGAGAATTTATATTCTGTGAGGATGTTCCATATATTAAGGCTATCTGAGGCTTATTTATGCAACTCCCCATGTTTGTTTATGTCTACAATTATGTATATACATACATACTAGACACATTCATATATATATACATACATACATATGTGTTGTTTTGAATGTGAGTGGGCCGATTGCATGCAGCCCCCTCACCCTTTTTCTGAGGAGTTACAGGGGTAAACTTTAATCAGAATATACTATAAGAAAAAAATTCTATTTTCAATTCTAAAAAAGTTAAAAAAAATAGTGATTACTCTGTTTCTCTTTGCCTCTGTTAATGTCCTCGAATTTCTCTGTCTGTCTTTTGGTCTCTTTCTGTGTTTCCTTTCCTATTTTGTCCCCCTCTCCTCCAGTATTTCCCATCTCAGCCTCTGTCTTCCTAGCCTCACATCTTCTAGAAGAAAGTGATCTTCTGAAATGGTCCAAACACTGCTTATTGACTCTTCTTCTTTCTCTTTCTAGCCTCTCGCATGCTTGGGCTGTCATGTATATTTTATATACATACAGTAAAAATTCTTTTAATTAGCAAACATTTCTATTTCTCTAATAGAGGAAACAGTGTCATAATCATTTTATCAGCTCTTTTCCCTGCAGTACCCATGCAATCCCATGAAGTTTCCCGTGAGCTGCAGGCAGTGTGAAGTTCTCCTAGTCCATGGCATCCTAAATCCAGGGCAGACATCAGTCAGTGCTGCTCTGAAGGCTGAGGAGCAGTAGTGGCCTGGTTCCTTCCAACCACCTGCTCCTGCTTCTGACCACTGAACGTAGAGACACTGTAATCAGTACGGATACTGTCATGGGTTTGTACATTTCCCCTCTTTGCAGATGTTGACGAAAGTCTTGTTTGCTTTTAGTTCATTAACATCACGCATAGTTCTCCGCTATGCCCTGCTCTCCTCTCTTGTCAGTCATTTTCCTTCTCAACCTTTGGGGATGCTTTCCCCATCCCCCCTTTTCTTAATTAACTCCTGCGGATGCTGCAGCCTGTAACTCGGCACACTGATGGATGCCAGTACCCACTGCAGAACCCACACAGCAATTGAACGACAAACGTCAGAGCTCATATTATCTGTGAGAAAGTTGCGTGGCTGAGCCAACAGTATTCTTTCCCCTTACTGAGCATCTATAGCATCTCTTTTTCAGCTTTTCATTTAGTCTTTATTTGATTTTCCTCTCAAGCGCTGTAGATGATTCCACGGATTTAATCTGGCCTCTGTGTTTTCACTAATTCTCGTGAGTCAAAGACACGACCTAGTGCCCTTCACACATGTTCACCATGACTTGGTGAACCCAGAACTAGAACTTTCACAGTATAAAGTAACAAGAATGAAGTTGGTAGAGTCCTTCAGGGGCCCTCTGTGGTAGGACCATATCCTGTTATTTGTTTTCTCCTACATCCCATTTGTCTTTCTAAGTAAGGATTGATCACCTTACTCCGGGTCCTCTTTTTTGTTTATCCTCTTTAGGTGTATAGATTTCAGTATGTTCATCATATCTTATAGGTCTAAATAAATGAGTATATACCATATGTGTCATTCTCCTTCCAGGATACCTCACTCAGAATGATATTTTCTACATCCCACCATTTGCCTGCAAATTTCATGATTTCCTCGTTTTTTATTGCTGAGTAGTATCCCATTGTGTAAAAACTAGCAGTGTGTCAAAGCAGAAACTGAGACTTATAACCAAACCTTTGGCAGACGGCAGGGAATCGTATAAAAGAAGGGGGAGTTAATATGATCTGGAGAGGATAGGAGCTCCACAAGGACCAAATATATCTGGGCATAGAGGTCCAATATGAGACTGTTTCTCCAACTGAGGACCATGTATGGCTATAACCTAGAACCTCTGCTTGACTGTAGCCCATGGTAGCTCAGTATTCAAGTGGGTACCCTAGTAAGGGAAATAGGGACTATTCCTGACATGAACTCAATGGTGGACTCTTTGACCTCCCCACCCAGCAAGGGAGGAGCAGCCTCCTAGGCCACAGGGCCAGATGAAAGTGGAGGAGGTCCTCCCCTATCAGTGGACTTGGAAAGGGGCAGGGAGTAGATGAGGGAGGGAGGGTGGGACTGGAAGGGAATGAGGGAGTGCGATTCACCTGGGATACAGAGTTAATAAAATGTAATCAATAATAAAAAATAAAAATTAAAAAAATGAAGTTGGTACCTCAAAGAAAGACAGAGAAACAATGGTCATTCAAAGTATGAAGCTACCAGTGTCCCCATGACAGTCCTCACACGTATCTCAACAGGCTGTTCAACTGGAGCTGCCTAGAACCTCACAATATTGTGCTGCCTAGCAGGCAGTCACAGCCACACAAATCAGAGCTTTAGGTGCCTTTCCTGCCCTCAACTCTCCATCTTCCCTTACGTGTATGTATGTTTGTGTACTGTATACATGTGTGTGTGTGTGTATCTATCTATCTATCTATATATATATATATATATATATGTATGTATGTATGTATGAGAGTATGCATGCATGTGGAGGCCAGAGATACCCTCTAGTGTCATTTCACACTGGCCTGGATGTAGGCTGGACTGGCAGCTTACATCCCAGCAAGGGATTCTACCTGCCTCTGCCTCCCTAGTACTGGATTGATTACAAGTGTGCACCATCAAGTCCAGATTTTTAAAATAATAATAAGAAAACAATGTTGATTCTGGAGAAAGACTCAGGGCCTCACGATTGTACTGTACACACCTCAAAAAAAATTTTTTTTAAATTTTCAATTTTGAACTGAGCTGTCCTCTCCAGCCCATTTCATTCTCTCTTATCTTGTTTTGCTTCTGTGGTTCCTTTATTAATCTGGAGTAAGGCATTTTTCTGTCTTTAGGCTTCTCTGAAGACTTCATTTTCATTAGTGTAAAGCTGATGTCCATGAGTGTTTGTTGTGATTCTGTGTCTGTTGTTTTGTATCTGGTATTGTTGATTCATGGGGTTTTCTGCTTATTTTTCCCCGGCAGGGATGCATTTCATCATTTCTACTGGTTTCACAGTCTTAGATATTTTGTTTCACTTTTCTTTCAGCCATCTTTGCTTTTCAACATTGGGAGTCTCTGTGGACACATTCTTAGCTGACGTCTTTTCACGTGTGTCTATTACTAAGGAGTCATCAAAGGTCCTTCTGTCCTTCTCTCCTCCTTTCCTACTTTGGTAACAACGTTTAGTTAAACATGTCTGTCTTCTCATATCACTCATCTACTTATTTTTGTCTGTTGTATTTTTTTAAATTAAATCTTTAATATTTTAAGTCACAGTACTTTTAGAAATCTTTCCGGGCTTTTTTCCATGTCTATCTGACTCTTGATACCTATGCAGTATATTCAAATTTTGTTATTATTTTTGGAGGAGGTGGTACTTTTCAGTGAGGACACAGTGAAATCACCACTCTATGGAGAGAAGAAAGATTTTATTGGAGGAACAGACCATGGGGTTGCACCGAGGAGTAGAGGACAGCAGCTCAGTGAGAAAGCAGGCAGATTTTCTATGACATTTGGGGAGGAGGTTGTCATGGAGTAGATGTAGGTTGTTCAAAGATGTGTCAAGTCGGAACTAGAACTAGATACCTTTGCCGGGATAGTTGACCACGGGGAACAATGTAAGACTTTCTTTGTAAACAAACAGAAACCTGCCTTATGAAATTCCCAAGGAATGCCAAATTTAAGTTTTTATTTATCTAGTCAGGGTCCTTCTGGTTAGGACATAGTCACCGGCAACTGGCATTTTGGGGGCTTGTTTTGGACATAAGAGTAATTTTGTCCTGGATGAAAGGAGTTATAGTGTAGCAGCCTTAACTAGCATGGTGACAGGAGAGAAATGTATAGAGTAATTAAGTCTCATCTACCAGTGAGACTGTGTCCTGGAATGCCAACTTCTCAGCTGCTTCTCACACTCCATTATGCCCGCACACGTAACAGGATGGTTGGACGGAGCTGCAGCCAAGCGTTTTCCTTCCTGCAACTGCTCAGGTCTGCAGTACGGTTAGGCCGGCAGAACAGATGCTGTCAGAGATGGCCTGTGAAGACCGGAGGGCTCCAGAACACCCCCAAATTATCAGTCATTCCTGTACTTTCTAAAAGCACAAAGAAAAAAAAACAAATTTCACTTTGACAATCTGGCAGAGTCCTGAAAGCAAGCCTCTGAAAGCTTAGACACCTTTCTGCAGCTCAGTTCCCTTGGCGTCCTCTGCTCCCAGAATTGTCCACAGTGCACACCGTGTAATTCCTCAAGCAAGTTCAGTGTCATGGCAGTGGCCCCCTGGAGAGTTTCCATTTATTGGTTACTTTTCTATAAAAACACTGTGACCAAGGAACTAATAGAAGAACGTGTTTACTTGAGCTTATGGTTCCAGAGGGTTAGAGTGGATATATGATGGTGGAGTGACTGCATGGTGGAAGGAATGGGATGTCGAGGGCTCACATCTTGACCTACAGACATCAAGCAGAAAGAGGAAACAGGGAATGGCATGTGGCTTTGAACCTTCAACACCTGCCCCTGGTGACTTACTTCCTCCTTCAGGGCTGAGCCTCCCACAAGCATCACCTACTAGATAGCAAGTGTTCACACTTGTGAGGGAACCTCTGATTTAAACCACCACACTTACTGTGATGTGATGGCTTCCAGGCTCTTGATATCATGGGTTGGAGAGCTTCAGTCTGTTATATCTGTTTTAAATATATGAAAATAGCCTCTGCTTTTTGCTGCTAATAAACTTATTAGAGTAAAGCATGACTATCAGCAATGGTAACAAATACTTTTAAATACGGAAGTCCAGTTTTCTTCTGATTATACTAAAAATACTCCAGTTGGTCTTTTTTTTTTTGTGAACGGCATTTATATATTGTTGTACTTTGAATAATAATCATATACTGTTTACCTATTACTGAAAGAGTTCAAGGTTTTAGTCAGAATTCTTTGAGTTTTATTGCACAGCATGGCAAGTAAAGTTAGCAGTAATATATTGTATGCATCTGTTATAACATTGCGATTACTCCCATAAACAGATTCAGCTGAAATCTGTTAACTTATAAAACAAATAACCCCTAATAATAAAATGTGTACATTTTGGAAAATATATTTAAATTTTGCAGTATTCCACCAATAGTTTATATAATCCAAGTTAATAATCAATCATAAAATAATAGGTAGTATTTCACACATATAGGAAAAGATGCAGTTCTAATTATAGTGACCAGTTCACTAAAATCTTATTTCTCAGTCAACAACTCAGTTCCTTTCCAGGAGGTGTAGACTTTTTAATCATTGTAGAGCACACCAGTCTTTCACACTCTCCCTTCATCAGGTTGCATCACTCCTGACATTGAAGTTGTCTGTATCTAAGATGAACTTTGAATAAAATCACCAATTTTAGGTGCAAACAAGAAAATTAAACTCGAGAAATCGAGGAAAAGTTTTTCAGTTTCCAAGAGCTTGTGAGGTGTAGGGCGAGCAATTGAACTTGAGTTTCTTGACTTCTGAAATATAATATTAAAACCAATCATGGCCCAACATAATAGCACACAGTCAAGGTATTTAGGTAGCAAATCTGGTCTTGAACGGTTCTAAAAAGGACATACAGTTACGTAGACAAGGAAGGGGAGAGTTGGAAGGGGAATATGTTTACAACACACTGCACGAAACTCTCAGAGAACTAACTGAGAGTTTCTAGTAATCAATTAATGTACCCAGTTAATGCCTTGTCTATTAAGAATCCCTGCCTTTGGGACAGCATTACAAAGAAGGGAAGAATTGACCTAAGATTTATAATGTGTGATGCACAGAAAAGAGTTAAAACTCTTAGATTCTAGATTTCTCTTCTGCTGTTGAGTGTCTGGAGGGCATTTCCATGTTTGGTTAAGATGCATACAGACTGCTTCATTGTCTTGAACATGAGTGGACATGGAGATCCAAACAGGCATGATTTGGTTATTAAAATTAGCATATAGTAGTGCAGGGGAGCAAGCACAGACCTTATTCTTCATGTTTTCCTGCTTTTGCACTATTGAACGTATGACAATGTTTTGTTATACTCCACTTGTGAGTTTACATAGCACTTCTTCCATAATAAATATTTAGTTTTACTTCTTTTTTGGGGGGGTGCTGATTGTAAGATTTAAAATTGCCCAATCAATAACTCTAAATCAGGCCTTCTATGTTAAGCCAGATGACATAGATTTTGTCAAATTAATACAAGCTAGAGTCAGCTAAAACAAGGAGCCTCAATTGAGGAGATGCCTCTCCCAGATTTGCCTGAGCACATATCTGTGGGAAATTTTCTTGATGTGTGATTGATATGGGTGGGCTCAGCCCACTGTGGGTGAAAACTACTCCTAGGCTGATAAGTGGATATTAGACAAATAATATAGGAAAATCATACTAAAATCTGTACACCTAAAGAAACTAAGCAAGAAGGAGGACCCTGGGTAAGATGATCAACCCTCTCTCAGAAAGGCAAAGAAGATGGACATCAGAAGAGGGAGAAAACAGGAAACAGGACAGGAGCCTACCACAGAGGGCCTCTGAAAGACTCTACCCAGCAGGGGATGAAAGCAGATGCTGACACTCACAGCTAAACTTTGGGCAGAGTGCAAGGAATCTTATGAAAGAAGCGGGAGATAGTAAGACCTGGAGATGACAGGAGCTCCACAAGGAGAGCAACAGAACCAAAAATCTGGGCTCAGGGGTTGTTTCTGAGACTGATCCTCCAACAAGGACTATTCATGGATATAACCTAGAACCCCTGCACAGATGTAGCCGGTGGCAGTTCAGTGTCCAAGTGGGTTCTATAGTAAGGGGAACATGGACTGTCTCTGACATGAACTCATGGTCTGGCTCTTTGACTACCTACGCCGTGAGTGGGGAGCAGCCTTACCAGGCCACAGAGGAAGACAATGCAGCCAGTCGTGGTGAGACCTGATAGACTAGGATCAGAGGGAAGTAGAGGAGGACACCCCTATCAGTGGACTAGAGGAGGGGCATGGGAGGAGATGAGGGAAGGAGGTTGGGATCTAAAGGAGATGAGGGAGAGGGCTACAAGGGTGATACAAAGTGAATAAACTGTAATAAATAAAAAAATAAAGAAATAAAAAAAGAAAAGAGGCTACAGGCATCAAGCCAATAAGCAGCCTCCCTCCACTGTTTCTGCTTCAGTTCTTGTCTCCTGTTTCCTGTTGTGAGTTCCTGCCTTGGCCTTCCAGGATGATGGACCATATAATGTATAAGCCAAGTAAAGCCTTTCCTCTCCAAAGTTGGTTTATCACAGCACTAGGAAGGAAACTTTATTATCAGCTTTCTGTTACTGCCACAAAAACCTGAGAAATTTAACTTACTAGTCACAGAGCTTTCGCAGGTAGGCTCAGAAATTTCAGCGGACAGTCATTGGCCCTGTTGCCTCTGGGCATATGTCAAGGCAGTAAACCATGAGGAGAGCAGAGGCTAGAGGAGGATGTAGTCAGAATGGAAGAAACCAGTTCAGAGCAAGAATGAGAGCATTCACGTGCTCATATCTCTTTCAATGGAAAATGCCCACTGGTCTAACTTCTTCCTCCCTGCAGTGTTCTGTCATCTAATAACAGGTTCATAACCAAACCTGTAGCACGTGGCTGTTATGGGACATCTCTACTGGCCACATTCCATCTGGCTGGCCAGTGAGACATTTGACATCCATTTCTCACCCCCACCCCCTTCAGGAACCTCTGAAAACCAATTTGTTCTCTCTGTGTATTCCTATTCCCCATTTTGTCAGCAAGACCAGTAACAAGTTGTAGTAGGAATAATTACCCTCATAGCAATCTTAGGTGATCACTAAAAGATGGGCCACTGTGCACTAAGGAAGTGAGGTGCTGGCAATCCACGCACCTATTTAGAAGTGTAAGAAGAGAAAGCTGTGCACAGCAGTACACACCTTTAATCTCAGGAGGCAGAGGATGGGAGAGCTCTGTTGAGTTAGTGACCATAGTGAGTTTCAGGGGCTAGCTACATACTGACAGAGAGCCTGTCTTAAAAAAGAAGTATAAATATAAAAAGCGGTTGTAGGGAACATCATTTTTTTGTTCATTTATAGACGAAGATAAACACTCATGCCTATAAAAATGCTGCCAAGTTTCCAGAACGAGGATTTTGTTTTAGAGAGTTTGAATTTTTTTTAATAAGAGAAAAACCTGAAAAGAGCCATGGATAAAATATCTCTGCAACTTTAAATTCAAGTCATCATTGAATAAAAAAAAACCTATCATGAATTTTAAGAAAAGAACATGCATCATATCTAATGAAATGTTACTCACATGTATAATCTTTAAAGCACTAGAGACACAAAACTATTCCACAGTCCGACTGTATGTAGCTGCTGTGCCCACCATCTCTGCTTCAGCACACGTTACACATACGGCTGACCCAATGCTCTGTTCCACTGTGTGATGTCTGTGGTAAACTAGACTAGTACCTGACGTGACCATGAGTCTGATTTGACTTTGTATTTTTAATTATTCTAAACAGTTTATAAAGCAGCTTTTAAAGGGACTGGAAATAAACCTTGCATTTATAAATGAGTTGTATAGGTCTAATACCTTATACCAGAGTTGAAACATATATACATATGTGTATCAAAATAACTAATTTGTATCAATATACAAAAACTATGCTAATGTTAACAAAAATAACCTCTTTTGTATCAATATACAATACTCTATACCAATGTATCAAAAATATTTGAGAATAACAGTAGTTCTGTAGCTGAAGAGTAGATTCCATAATCTACCCTTTTCTTCTATTTTTCCTAAATTATTCCTATATGATATTCGTATATTCCCCCCTTTTCTTCTAAACTCCTTTCCCCTTACCTAAGAAAGAAGGATAGAGAAAAGAAGAGGAAAGAGAGAAATCCCTGAGATTAAGTTCCTATACATTGCTCCCCCCCCCATCAAGGCCATTATTAACTTGTAAACAACCCCTTTATAATGACAAGCCCCCATCACCCCGTAGAACACCCAAAGCCTACCCACCTCAACATAAGGGAATGGGGTGTTCTTTTTGAGAGTGCTTCCTGCTGATTTGGGGAGGATACCTTTCTGCAAGTCCAAAGGAAATTGAGAAAAATGGTTAAGCAATCTAGCAGTAACATTTGTTGTCCTGTCTCTAAATGCTGAAAAAATGCAGGCTTAAATGAAGCCTTGTTTGGAACAGTCTGTGAAGTTGTAACAGTTAGAATCAGAAGCTTTTCCCTTGAAGCTGTCCCGGAAGCAGGCTTTGATGGGACAGTATCTGAAGCAGTCCGAGACTGGATCCCACAGGATGCTGGAATAAACATGTCAGCGTCTCAGGATCTTGGAGGATGACTCTTGTCAGGTTTTATCCAACTTCATTGATGTTTTGTCCTTTTATTCTGTAAACATAGAAGTTCTCACAGGCAATATACAGCTCTGTAACCACACATGCATGGCATGTGTAAGTTGCAGGACCAATCAAAGTTGATCCTCTGACCTCTGAGCAGATGAAAGACATCTGTCTTTCTTTATATGCTAGTTTGCACTGTAATAACCAAATTGCAAGATAAGTCTCTATCCATGTCATATGAAAGGATGACATATACTAAAAATTCATAAGGATTCTGTAGCCAAGAAGATTTATTGTCTATGCAAAGACACTTATATCTCAGCCAGTCTCACGGCTGTTTCCAAGTGGAGGGGGCCAGCATGTATATATTACCTGTCTTGGTCTTTTCAATGTCCTTCTTCTCTGTAGCCAAGATCTTCAGGGGTCTCCCTCTGCCAAATCTGATTTCCACCAATTTGGATAGAGGACATAGCTTTCTTTTTCCTGTTGGAACATGTTGCAATATTCCTCCTTCCTTCCATTTTGGAATTAGGACCTTTATATGCTGAGCTAATTCAGCTGTCCTTTCTAAAATCCTGTATTTTTTTAATGATTGTATCACTTGTCTCATTGACTTCAAAATATTCAAAGCCAACAAAGCATAATGTAAACTACCCCTTCTGTTCTATGAGCATCCCTCTTTTAAATTTGTTAGATCTCTCCATAAGTGCTTGTCCACAGGACTGAAAGATATGTCTGTAACGTTTTCTGTGTCATAATGTCCCAAAAGCTCCTATATTCCAATGGATAGATACACTTGCCAAAGCACCGTCAGCCCCAATCTACAAAGGCACCTCCAAGACAGTCTCTTTCTCTAACAAAAAGAAACCTCAGAATCATCCTCTCCTGAATTCAAGGCAAAAGCCCATTGGAATTCTGAATATGAACTTATGGCATAGTGCACATCTTTCAGCTCTCTAAACTCTGTAACATGAAGCCTATATGCCATTGAATGGCTTTGCTCCAAGGCAACATCAAACAGGACCTGCATTTCTAATTTAGCATATAGACTTTTATCCAGTAATTGAACCTTGAGAGTACACATATAATTTCTAGTCTCCCAGTAGGCAAAGGATTTCTATTCAGTTTCTCAATGGGCTCCCATGTGATTCCTCAAGCTCCTGTGGACTTTTTTTTTTCTTTCATCTGGAGCTAGTTTTAATCTGTTTGATGTCTCTAATCCAGAAATCATTTTCTCGGTCTCTGCCTTCTCTAAGTTTGTCTTATTCTGCTCTCTCTCTCGAAGATATATGAAACTGAAATAATCACTGAAAAAATTATTTGTATGCTAAGGAAAACAAACTCAAATGGAATCCAATTGCCCTATCATTGTGAATTCCTTTTTTTTTTTTTAAATTGAGGTAGTTAAGCCTGCTTGACCCCTTAGCTCCATTAGAAGGCTGCTGGTTCTCCAGTTCCACAATTGGTTTGTGGTCTCCAGGAAGTTTTTCCCAGGAGCAGGGACTGGGCTGAGGTTAGTTTCTGCTTTTCTGCTGGCAGGCTTTGTGTCCAGTGGATGTTTCTTGTGATAGCCAAGCTTGATGCCTACAGGCAGCAGCCAGGAGCTTTGCCTGTGAAATGCTCTGGCCTGTGGAAGCATGTGTGCCAACCTAGTATGCCAAGCTAGTGTGCTTTCCCAACCTTTCAAGGTTTGGGGATGAAAAACCACCTTGGGTAAGGAACTTCCCACCACACCCCTCTCCATCTTCCCAGCTATAGCTTGAAAGGCGCAGCCTGTGTTCTCAGCATTTTTAAAAAAAGAAACAGCGTACCTTTATCTAAGAATTTGGTATCCTAAGCTTAGGTTCTATATAAGTTCTTGTCCCACATTGGGCACAGATATTAGACTCTAGAGGGCTTCTCTGCCTTGGCTAGTTCCCAAATAATTGAGACAGAGCCCTCTTGCATTTATAAAAGTGTTAAAGCACAGTAACTAGGCAGGGATCAACCCTCCAAGCTATTTGCTGTTTCCCAGCTACATACCGCATGTTACTTGCCTTAATAGTTCCTGTCTACGTTGCTTCTGTTCCATTTCATCCAGTCACCGCACATAGCTTCATTCTCAACTTTGTTCCAAAAGCTGGTAGCCCTAATCTTCTTCCTGTAGCATCTCCTCTCTGCTAGAGTTACAAACCCACCTTTGGCTTGTGTGATCGCCCAGCTCAATGCAACCTGAAAAGTACCTTGAAGTGGGCACAAAATACCCCAAGACTAAGTTCTCAGCATAAAAGAGAAGTATGTGCCCCAAGGGGACTAAGGGCAGGAAATATGAGACAAATACAGGAAATAGAAGACAAAGGAGAAGGGGAAAGGAACAAGGGAGACAGGGAGGGGTATTTACCCAGAGGGATAAAGGACTGCCTCTGGATAGAGACGGATACGGCCCATAGGGAAATGACTGCTTATAAGGGTAAAAGAGGGAACTTTATGCTAGAGTGAGGTATTTAATTTTGATTGGACAGGTTAATCAGTGTGGCCAAAGGGGGCTTTTGATTGTTGGACATCAATACTTTGATAACTGGATCTTGACAGCCTTTGGAGGAGGAGGAGGCCAAATAAGGGAATTTGACCCTTCAGGAATGTAATCTAAGGATCTCGGCAAGAAGGGAATGGGAGAGAAGTGCAAGGCCGTCCAGAGCCATGTTTGCCATGCTTGGGCCTGCTGGAACCCCTTCAAAGCCAGCCTGTGCAGCTCTCGCCTGGGCTCCACAGGTGGCTAAAGCTCGGCCTTTCGGAGCTGAAGAGTCTCTTCTAATCTGCCCCTCCCTCCTCCTTTCTGCATTTGCTGGGTGGTGCTACTTTAAGCATGTTGCCAGTTGCCAGAGCAGACTTAAAGTGTATTCTCATATCCATCTTTTTTTCTTTTTATCATGCTTGTCTGCTGACTGATAAGACACATTTTTAATTTTTCTTCGCCATTTATTCATTATATATCCCCATTGAAGCCCCCTCCCTCAACTCCCCCAGTCCTACTCTCCCTCCCTTTCCCTCTCATCCCCTTCCCTTAGTCCACTGAATGGGGGAGTTCTCCCCTATTGCCATCTGCCTATAGCCTATTAAGTCTCATCAGGACTGCTTTGATCCTCTTCCTCTGTGGCCTGGCAAGAATGCATCATCAGGGACGAGTGATCAAAGAGCAGGCAGCCTTCTTGGCAGAGGCAGCCCCTGCTCCCCTCACTCCGAGGTCCACAAGAAGACTGAGCTGCCAATGGGCCATATCTGAGCAGGGGGTCTAGGTCCTCTCCATGCATGGTCCTCCATTGGTGCATCAGTCTCTGCAGGACTTCCTGGGTTCAGTTCTTTTAGTTTTGTTGGTCTGCTTGTGGAGCTACTATCCCCTCTATGTCCTTCTATTCCCACACCTCTCTTCCTCCATAAGACTCCCTGCGCTATGCCCAAAGTTTGGCCCTGCATCTCAGCATCTGCTGTCTCTACTTCCTCATTTCTCTTGCTGATTCATTTGTCAGCCCTTTGAGTTTCACTTGACTCCCTGCAATGGCCCTTAAAGGTTCTAATTTCATCCTGCCTTTGCCTTATCAATGAAGCCTCCAAGCTGATGTCAGCTTTGTCTAATAAATGAGAATCTGTAGCATCTGACAACCAAGTTTGGGATAATTGAAAGCCTCCTTTTATATCTGAGATTAAGCTCAAGCTGTCTCCACAGCTTGTGGAGAGGGCAATGGACTCTTGCGGGCATTTCAAGCTTTGCTCTCTTCACTCTGTTTCCTCTAGGGTTTGGGGTACTTTGGCTCGAGTGTAGAATTATCTCTCTCACCTCAAAATTTTTCCCACCTTGTTTCCTCTACTTCTTCTGTCCCTCTTGCCTTAGCTACAGTGCTTCACATTTTGAATTTCAATTGCTGTGTCATTTTCCTATATTTTTTCCTGCTTTGTAGTATGCCATCCTTGTTTTGTTGTTAATTGTTGCTTATTTCTGCATAGCAGTGAGAGTCCTGTCTTCCTTAGCTCCCATTCTCAGTGCTCATAGTGTTCACGGCACGTATTGATTGGGTCCATTGTACCTAGATCAGATTTGACCCCAAAGTCCACTTAGTCTGTTTTGGACCCCTGACATGCTTTTGGCACAGTTTCTCAGCTAGGATTTGTCAGTGTGCTAGTTAGCAGAGCATGATACGTAATTGTAACCATCGGCTTTTCCACCCCATGCCCAGTTCCCGCAATAAGGACCCTGACACTTTATTATTTATGAATAAATGCCTAATCCATAAGCTTTGGCTTGTGCCCCAACCAGCTCATAACTTATTTTACCCATTTATTCTATTCTGTGTTCTTCACATGGCTGGTTACCTTTCCTCAGTTTCATGCACTCATCTTCCTCAGAGTCAGGGGTGAATTTCCCTCCTGACTCTATTCCAGAGTTCACCCCTGTCTTCCAGAACTCCCATATTCTATTCCTGCCTCATCTAATAGGCCATCAACCTTTTATTGACAGATGATGCTTCCATACAGCACACAAGAACTTCTCTCCACATGTAATGCTAAAGTCCACTGGTGAGGGAGAGAAATGACAGAACTATGAACTGACTTCCTATTGTGTTAATATTATCTGTGCTGAACTGATAACACAGACGTGTAGACAGCTGCATGGTAATAGAGGTAACCACCCAATCTCTGATGCATGCTGCGTTGCTGAGATGGGAAGTTCAGCGGATTTGAGGTAGTAAATGATGAAATTAATGATGTTTCCAGCTACTATAAGTTTATTGAAATGCAGCCCCATTGGAATCTTTCAAGTCTTCAAATGTAGAAATCCCGTTGTGTGACAAAGCTTTTCTGCTGTATTCAACACATGTATCTACTGGTACCCTAGAGAGGGAATCCATGGCAGATCAAAGGGTAGATACCCACAAAGTCCAACTTGGTGAAGCAATGGTCTTTATTGGGGCTACTTATAGGAATATGGGTGATGGGTTATTTACAGGAGTGGAAATGACTCAAAGATATATGCATCACCAGTGCTCATCCCAGCTTGGGTGACAGTTTACAAAAGCTGAGAACTTGGAGCACACTGAACAGCTAGCCCTTGGGCAGATCTACAGGTTGGAAAGCAGTATCCTTTTCAAGGGACTCAGTTGTTCTAAATCTCTTCCAGGAAGCTAGATCTGCTCTCAGAGTCTTCTTTCCATCATGGTTTCCTGAGAGTAACTTTAAGCAGCTTTATTGCTTACTCTGATTTGGTCAGTTTCAGGGACTTCCTGAAACTGTTTTGAGTTGTTTAGCTTCCTGTTAAGGAGCTTCCATGCAGGATGGAATGTTTTCAGTTTCAGAGGAAACTTATACAACACATCCTCAGAATAATTTTATTTTACAAATTTATTGAAATATATGGATTATCAGTTTTGCTTATAGATATTTAGTTTTTACAAATTATCATGTTTTATTGTTTCTTGTCTCATTTTAATACTAACATGCATTTGATTTCTTTATTTTAAAATATGTAAAATAAATGTATTGGAAATAAACTGGAATGGTTGTACTGAATGATAGACTGTTGGTATATTTTACTTCTAATTTTTAAATGCTTTTCATATTTTAGTGATGAACTTTTGCATGCTTGTGGTTTAAAACCTTTAAAGGAAGAAAGGAAAAAGAAATAAAGTGAAAATATGTTTATGAAAAAAAAGAGGTTAGAGGCTAATTCCTCCTTCTCTCTTTTTGTTTGTTTTCTTTTATAGTTTTTTTTTTTTTTGAGACAGGGTTTCTGTGTAGTCCTGGCTCTCCTGGAATTTGCTCTATAGACCAAGTTGTCCTCAAACTCAAAGATCTGGCTTTCTCTGTCCCCAACTGTAGAGATTAAAGGTGTGTGTCATATCCCAATTCCTTTCTCACTGAGTAACATTGTTTTTTTAACAGTTGACATTTATTTAATAATTTAAAAAATAACTACATTAACCAGGTAGAGACTACTGTGGTTTCAGATTAGAGCAACGCCCATTTCTGGTTCACTGGAGGAGAAATAGCTTAAAGGAAGCAGGTATGGGGGTATTACTTCCCCCACAGTAATGGGGCAGGCAGAGGTTGATTGTTGAAAATATCAAAGCAAGTGTCATAGGATTAGGCAACAGTTTTCAGGCAAACTACAGACCTGAAGTGAAATTGGAGTTTTAGGATGCCAAGGGGATGAGGAAAAGTAGTAAAATTAAATGCTATGTTATTTATTGATCTATAAATTTTGCTATAAATTGGTCAAAGGCAAGTGTGTCCTTTCCCCCTTAAATAATTCTTCAGTATTATACAATATGACTTTTTACTTTTTTGAATGTTTTATGCTATAGCCCAGACTTATCTTGACCTTTTTATGTGGTCCAGGCTGGTTTTAGATTCATGATCCTTTGGTCTCAGCTTCTTGAGTGCTACTTGCCTCCTTGCCCAGTATAAGATCTGGTTTTAATGATGGTATCAAGGCAACCTTATGTCTCCAGGAAGATGAGTTCCACTTATTTAAACATACCGGTGTATCACATCCCTAGATAAACATAGGTACCCTTTTGTCATGAATGGGCTTATGTCCATCTATAGCTTTAAAGTACAGTTTTTACATTCTCTTTAGGAGTTATCTTCAGGAATATTCAGCAACTATTAGCAAACAGAGTTTTTCCAACTTTTGCATAGTACCTAGTGTAATATTAAGTTCTATTTCAAGTCATTTCTATTGCCAGTGAGGTTTCCTAGTTACAGGGTGAGGATGGACTCTCATATAACAAAATTAGTTTGTGTGTGGGGTTTCCTCCTGCTGTACTTTGAATGCCTTGGGTTCGAGTCCAACTCCACATTGCAAAGCTTGTTTCAACCAGAAGCTCTAACCATAAGCAATTTCTGGTTTTGTGGATCCCCAAAGACATTGCAAATGATCATCATCTGCTGTGCACTTTAAAGCCGTGATTCCAAACAGTCTGTTCTTTGATAACTGCATCATTTTTTCATGAGCATGCAGGGAGAATGAATAGTTCAGAGTCGAGCCCCCAAGCAGAGTCCTGCTGCTCCTCAGATGAGCTTGACTGCTAACCTGGGAACACCCAGCTGATGAATGAGCTAAGATTCATTATACAAGTCAGGAAATTGGACATTTGTTTTTCAACAGTGTCAGCCTTGAACACTCCTGCTCTATACAAATGTACTTAATTGTGTCCTTTGGGTGTCTGTGATTCCTGTGATGGCTGTGCTTGACTCGGTGCTTCTGGTGGGAGTGCATGGGCAGTGCGTGCGTGTGTTCGAGCACATCACGTGAGGTGGGGTTTCATTATTGTAGCCCCAGCTGGCCTGGAAACTGCCATGTAGGCCTGATTGGCTTTAAACTCACCACCACCCCTAACCTTATATATTCTGCTTTTCAACGATCCTTTCTTTGCAGCAGCTGCTGACACACAGATTGCTTGTATAGTCCTTTCCTATGCTCAATACCAGCTGAAGTGAGTGATGATATCCATGATCTTTGGGAAAAGACTCTGTCAATGGTGTTTCTTCAGAGTTCCCAGGTGCATCTTATGATGGACAAGACTGAGAAGGACTGAGAGTGACTATGTCATGTTGGGAAGGGCACTGGAGCATCTGGGAGTGGTGTCTTAAGGAAGTGGCAAAAAACAATCCAGGCTTTTCAACAGGCCAGTTAAAATCAGCAGGATGCTGAGCAGAGATTGAGGGATTGTCCAACCAATGCCTGGCCCAACTGAGACCTACCCCATGGGAGAGAGCCAACCCCTGACACCAATAACAGCACCCTGATATTCTTTCAGATAGGACACCAGCATTGCTGTCCTCTGAGAGGCTCCACCCAACAGCAGATCTAAACAAGTGCTGTGACTCACAGCCAAACACTGGGCAGAGCACAGAGAGTCTTGTGGAAGAATGGAAGAATAGAATGATCCAGAGGGGACAGGATCTCCACAGGAAGACCAAAAAATCCAATGAATCTGGGCCCAGGGGAGTCTTATGGAGTACCAACCAAACCATGCATGGACTCGACCTAGGCCTCCTACACATATGGTAGCTTGAGCAACATCTGAGTCCCTTAGAAAGGTGAGAGGTGCTGGGGGCTGTCTCTGACATGGTTTTTGTTGCCTGCTATTCAGTCACATCTCCTGGTGGGGCTCCCTCACCAGGCCATAGGGGATGAAGATGCGCTAAATCCTGTTATGACTGGATATGCTGGTCTGAGTTGGTAGGGAGGAGGCTTCCCTTATTTGAGGAGTAGGGAAGGGGGCACAAGGGAACCTGGGAGGGGATATGGGAATGGGAGAAGAGGAGACATAGCCTGAGATCAGAATGTAAAGTTAATCAATCAATCAATCAATCAATCAATAAAAAGTCAGCAGAATGAGATCTGGAAGCCAGTAGGATGGCAGAGGATCAGAATTAAGCCTGGGGTGGCTACTAGGCTGCCCTCTGCTGTCCATAAAATTGAGTAGTCAGAGGAGGCAAGATTGTACTATGAAGAGTCTATGAAAGAGGGACAACTCAGAAAATTGAGAACTTAAAATTAGCAAAAGTTATAGTTTCCTGTTCACAGTCTGCTTGTTTCAGTTTTGACGTGAGTGTGAGCCTTGAGGCAAGCGAGGGCCACACAGAATGTAAGCAGGACCATGTGCAGCAGAAGACACGGACTATAGGCCAGCTTTCCTTGCAGTGAGTGCACTGTTCATAGAGGGGTCACCATGCTCAGACACAGGCGTCTGATGCAGGCAATCCTCAGGCCTGTTCCACCCTCCTCAGGCACCACTGGCAGGCCCTTCCTCACAGCTCTGGGTGCTGGATAAAAAACTAACCCTGTGCACCCAGACAGCCTGCGTTTCTTCTCCTCAGAGCTTGCACCATCTTCCCCTGTTCCATTTGTAGGGATGCCCTGACTTTAATTCCCATTCTCTCCCCTCCAAGGGGTTCAACGGCTTGACCCTCCATTGGTTGCCCAACCCTAATTCAGTGTCAGTTATCTGCCAACCCTTGGATTCAGGGCCCCCATTCAGACTGATTGCTCTGGATCCCTGTGGGCATAAGGCTCACAGATGGGAACTGGATAGTGAGATCCAGCAATGTACCTCCATCACTTTCTCCTGTCTTGTATATTACTTGTTCACTTTAATTAAGTACTTTTGTAAAGATATCTAAAAGCTCAATCTTGAGGGAGCATAATGTCTGTAATAATGATATGGTTCTTAAAAGTAAATTGAGCCAACATCCATACAATATCCTGATCTGATAGTGACACCCTCTCCCATCCAACCATAGAAGAAAAAAATGGTTCTTTTCTCTTTTGATTTAACTGGTATCCATTGAGAGTTTGCAGCCTCAGGCCTTGTGTTAAACCTCATTGGTTCTGCTCACATAGTGTCCCAACATGCTCAGGGTGCTGGCAGACTTTTGATTTTCAAGGGCTGGCTGCTGGTGATCTACAGTTAAAACCATAGCTCTGCTCTTACGCTGTTGAGCACTGAGCAGAGGGCTGGTTGCAACACCTGGTTCTTTCTGTTCAAGAAATGGTCTATTTTTTGGTTGAAAAAAAAAAGTGTTATTTGACAAAAGTACCTAACCCAAACCTGACTCCCATTCTCATGAGGCATTCAGAGTGGATACCTTTGGGTTTCAGTGAAATGCTTTTTTAGGTTGGACACTAACGTGAATGGTTTTGTGTTAACATGCAGCTGTTCAAATGTGAACAGAAAGATGGTGCCTAGCAAACACCTCTAATGTCAGTAACAGAAAGGAACTGGAAGTTGTGTAGAAATGAAACACACAAAGCAAAGTTTGTTAGTAAGGCATGGGTATGATCTCATGGAAACTGACCTAAAAATATCAAAAGTACTTCAGAAATCTGTGATGTGAACTATAAAATATTGAAAGATAGTGAATGAATGTTGATGCATAGCCTCAATTAGAAGTAACTGTTCTGCTTGATGAGATGTATGTTTGTGTGTATGCAATTGGATGTGTGTTTGTGTGTGCATGCATGCACACATGTAGTCAGAGTGCAGAGGTATGTATGTGCATACTGTGTCTATGCACACATACATTTCTTGGGAGTGCTGGAAAATTTGAGGTGATATTATAGAATTTTTGCATTTAATTTTTATATTATGGCCGAGTGAAATGGCTCGGAGAGTACAGGTGCTTTCCATGAGCCAGTGACCTGAGTCCAATTCTTAGAGCACGAGGTAGACAGAGACTACTGACTCCTAGGAGGTGTTCCTGACCTCCACATGTATGTTTGGCATATAGATACATATACAAAATTAAATAGCTGGGCAAGGCATGGTGGTTCACATCTTTAATCCTAGGACTCAGGAGGCAGGGGTAGGAGGGTTTCTGTGTGTTCAAGACCAGCCTGGTTTACAAAGCAAGTCCAGGATAGCCAGGGCTACACAGAGAAGCCTTGCCTCATAAAGCAAAACAAAACAAAAATTAACAAATAACTTAAAAAAGCTTTTAAAATCTTAACTTGGGATTGTGGTGATTTAAAATATTTTATCAGATGTTCCTGGTAATAGATACAAATATAAGTTGGTAGTATGGATTCAATGATTTTTTTTTTATTAATTCAGCTTGGACAGGTTCAGCACTCTGTTAGTCAGTGCTGAGTCCAGGAGTTGGTCTGACAGTGTTTGGTGTATGTGGTGGATGTCTTCAGCCAGGGACTTTAAATAATGATAAAGGAGCTTGCACTCAGTGTGAGTCAGTTGGAAGATATTAGGAATGAAAATGAAGGTTTTATATATAGAGAGAGAATATATCCTGAACATTCAGTCAGCTCATATCTGTTCTTCAAACCTGTTAACCTGCAGAGTCTGTGAACTTGCCAAACCCACAATTTAAAAAAAAAATTTTGAAATAAATCTCTCCCTATAATGTACATCTGTTAATCTATCATCTATCTATCCATCTAACATCTATCTATCTATCTATCATGTATACATCTATCACCTATATATCTATCAATTTTTATGATACTTTTTCTCACTTTGTTGTTGAACATTAATATTTATCATTGATTTATCTTTCAAACAGTGGTTATTCCTAAACAAACTGTATGCCCAAACCATCACACAGAGACTAGGATTTATTTAATTAACCTAGAGCACAATGCTGGGCAATAGTTATTCCATCCTAAACCTCCAAGCCCACATAGTTTCCTCCCATCCAGATTTCCCACATTATATTTGCTTTTAGTCATACCTTAGGTCTGGTTCACCTCTCCTCCTGGTTCCAAGTCCTCTCCTGCCAATATCTCCTCTCCAACTCTCCCACTTGCTTCCTTCTCCTCTCCTCTGGACCAGAATGTCCCACCATATTCTCTCCATTGCTCAGCATTGGCTGGTTGTTTTATTGACAATACAGAGAACAAATGGTGGCATTTACACAAACTTGAGACAGGTGAGGCTTAGAATAAACATCACAATGCGATGTCCAGATTGAAACCAGATAGTAGGTAGGTAAATCACATTTGAACAAACAGGGGTCAATTGTATACATTCCACAAGAACATTATACCAGCATCACTTATGTTCATCAGTCTTCTGTGTACCTATCTATCATCTACTCCTTATCTGTATGTTACCATCCTCATCTCTTCATCCATCCACAGTTACCTGCTGCTTCTTACTTGCTGAAGTACCTTGACTGGGACAGTTCCCTAAATGGAAAGTTCTTAAAAGATATGACGGAGATAATATTTATGTGATATTGGGATGATGCCTCTCTGCCACCTTCCTGTCTTATTCTACACCCCTTGTAGGCACTCCTTGCCATTGGACATCTTCTTCCTTCTACTTCAAGCACATTTGCTATCTTCTCCGAGGCCTTCCCTGCTTTCTGCTTCTCCCTTTCACCATGGAAGGTTTAGGAGACTTTCATCCCAGCCTTGCTCCTCACACACTGCATTTCCCCTTAGGGCTTGTGGATATGTTTGCAAGTCCTTTTCCATTTGCTGTATGCTAATGACTGTGTCTCATTCATCTTGGTATTCCCATCACCTAGCACAGAACCTGGCATATAGATGATATTCAACCAATATCGCTGAAAGAATGAATAAGCAGGTGGTCCTCTCCTTCAAGGGTAAGCAGCTGCTTTCATGTGAAGTTGCAGATGCTGGAAGGCATCCTCAGTGCCTAGTCTTTCAGGGTTGGATGTTTCTAAGCTTCTTGTACCTGCACTGCCTGAAGAAAAAATCCCCAGACAGACCTTTTAATTGGTAGAAAAATCTGATGCTGTCAGTTTTGTGGGGGTATAATATGTCTGCCATGCAGACTTAAGCCAATTGTACAGAAATCTCTGGCATCCTATGTGGGTGGCAAAGGTGCTTCTCAAAATCAGATTGCAGACTTGCACTGACATATTTTAACCTATCAAATTAATGGCTTGAAGCTCTACCTGCATCCCGTAGTAAAAAGTTCAATATTCCCTTTGATGTTTAAGCACTGAATTAACTCTTAATAATGCCTTCCTGCTCCAGGTTGAGGTTATGAAGTTTGCAGTTTTTCAAGTAACAGTCAAAGAAAGTGCAGTACCATTTAATTATTTTTCTCTTCCTCACGTGTCTTTCGATTGCTATTTAATGTTGAAACAGACCCTCAAGGTACTGTGGACTTTTGCCTCCAAGGGACCTCTGTAGCTCAGTCCTTACCTCCACAGTTTCAAGGGCTTCCATTGATCACTCTGAGTGCTGATTCTGTTCCGACTGATAACCTGCCCTTCCCCTAGCAACATGGCCATCTACATGGCCAGAGTATGTGTGGAGAAACCTCATCTTTCTGGTCCTTTCTCAAGTTCTTCTCAACAGTCCTGTCTGATGTGCTTGCCTGTTAGGAGTTCTGAGGGCTTTTCTAGAGACTCACAGGCATTACTCGTCTTTCTCTCCAGTAACTCTCACAACTCAGGAATCCGCTAAAGCAAGTGAGTCTTCCTGGGCCTGAGTGAGTGTGTGCTCCAACATGACCTGTTAGGTCACTTCCTTGAAATAATGGAAGCAGGTCAAAGTTTGTATGGCTCCTGGTAGTGGCACCTGACCTCATCTCTGTCATACACACTAATGTCAGTCCACAGAGTTAGCAAAATGCCACCTTTCTAGGAACAGGCTCCTCGCAGGCTTTGCTTCATAGACCTCACAAAAAATCTCGTGGTATGTTCGTTCCTTTTACATGGTCATCTTTTGTACCACCATGTATGAGATCTATCAGGCTTTGTAGCGTAGTAATTTGTTCACATTAAGCAGTCAAGCATCAGGTCGTGGAAGAAATTCAAGCAATCTGATTTCCAGACGTGGAGTGTCCATTGACTTTGACATGGGGGCTGAGTTCCATTGTGCCTTTCCATGCATCCGGAGGTTCTAGCTTTCTCTTTTATTGTTCTGCATCATGTCCTCCTCACCAGGCTGTGCCCTGATTGTCCATTCCAAGTCACAGCCTGACTCACACTTCAGGAATCTTTGTTTCCCCTCTGTCCCAGCATGAGCTCCTTCAATCTAAAAGTGATTTTCTCTTAAAAATTACCCTAATGCTTTTCAGATAAGCAGATTAGGAAAGCTGCCACTTCTGGGGCTTCCACTGAGCTAACAAGTTCCATTTCTGTGTTTTTCACTCTTCTAAAGTGTGGAATAGTGTACCTACGGCGAGGCATATGCAACACATGTGCACCACATCATTTTGTGAAAGGCAAATATCATGTTAAGTGCTTACCCTGTGTCACCGCCAGTCACATGAAATGAAAGCGTGTCACAGGCGTCCCGAGGCCTCTGACTGAATTCTGCACTAGTAAACCTCTCTGTGCTCCTCGCAGGCTTTGCTTCATAGACCTCACAAAAGATCTCTCCAACGTTGGCAAGGGTCGCCTATTCCCGAGCTTATGTACACTCACAATCTCGTGGTATGTTCGTTCCTTTTACATGGTCATCTTTTGTACCACCATGTATGAGATCTATCAGGCTTTGTAGCGTAGTAATTTGTTCACGTTCACCGTTGAGTAGTGTGCCATAATTTGTGTTTCTGCTCTGTTGACGGGCGTTCTGGTTGTTTTTGGTGCAGGCTCTTGTGAACAGTTATGCTGTCAACATTCCTTCACAAGTTCCTGGGTGCCCCTGTGCACATCTGGGCCTAGATTTTCATAGTGGGAAGTTTATAGCTATGAAATAAATTTTGTGCATGGTTGTATGTCCATTTTTAAATTTCTCCTTTTGTACCAGTATACAGTTTAGTATATTCTGAATTATTTTCCAGAAATACATTGATGTTTGGATCAAAATGTCAAACTTATTGGCATAAGATCTTTTTATTTTTTATGTTAATCACAGGTTAAGTACTTTGTATCCCAGCCGTAGCCCCCTTCCTCATTCCCTCCCAATCCCACTCTCTCTCCCTCATCTCCTCCCTGCCTCTTTCCAAGTCCTCTGCTAAGGGAAGTCCTCCCCCCCTTCCATCTGACCCTAGCTTATCAGGTATCTTCAGGACTGACTGCCATGTCCTCCTCTGTGGCCCAACAAGACTGTTCCTCCCTCTAGGGGGTGGGGGGGAGGTAAAGGAGCCAGTCATTGAGTTCATGTCGGAAATAGTTCCTGTTCCCCTTACTAGTGAAACCCAGTTGGATACTGAGCTACCATGGGCTACATCTGAGTAAGGGTTCTAGGTTATATCCATACATGGTCCTTGGTTGGAGAAACAGTCTCCTAGAAGACCCCTGTGTCCTGATCTATTTTGTCCCTGTGGCACTCCTGTCCTCTCCCAGTCATATTAACTCCCCCTTTTATTGTATGATTTCCTGTAGTCTGCCGAAGGCTTGGTTATGAGTCTCAGCATCTGCTTTGATTCACTGCTAGGTAGAGTCTTTCAGAGGCCCTCTGCAGTAGGTTCCTGTCCTATTACTTGTTTTCTCCTACTTCCCGTGTCCATCCCATTTGTCTTTCTAAGTGAGGATTGACAACCTTCTATGGGTCCTCTTTCTTGTTTATCTTCTTTAGGTGCACATATTTTAGTATGTTTATCCTATCTTAGAGGTCTATATAAGTGACTATATACTGTGTGTGTCTTTCTGCTCCTGGAATACCTCACTCAGGATGATCTTTTCTAGATCTCACCCTTTGCCTGCAAATTTCATGATTTCCTTGTTTTTAATTGCTGGGTGGTATTCCATTTTGTAAATATACCACAATTTCTGTATCCATTCCCCAGTTGAGGGACATCTGGGTTGTTTCCAGGTTCTGGCTAGTATGAACAAAGCCACAAACTTGGTTGAGCAAATGTCCTTGTTGTGTACTTGAGCTTCTTTTGGATATATGCCTAGGAGTGGCATAGCTGGATCTTGAGTAAGCAGTATTCCTAATTGTCTGAGAAAGGGCCAGATTGATTCCTTTACAAATGTAGGCATTCTTGTATTTGGGGCATAGATTTTCAGAATTGTGATGTCTTCTTGGTGGATTTTTCCTTTGATGAGAATGTAGTGCCCAATCCTCATCTTTTTTGATTAATTTTGGTTTAAAGTCTATTTTATTAAATTATCTTTGTTGCAGAGGTGCCTTTCTTGGATGCAGCAGAATGTTGGATCCTGTTTCCACACCAATTCTGTTAGTCTGTGTCTTTTTATTGGAGAGTTGAGTCCATTGACATTGATAGATAATAGTGACCAATGAATATTAGTTTGTTTTATTGTGGAATTGGTGGTCTTACTGTGATTCATTGCTTGTTTCCTTTTAATTTTTGTAGCGACATTATCTGTATCCTATGTTTTCTTGGGTATAGTTGCTTTCGTTGGATTGGAGTTTTCCTTCTAGTATCTTCTGTAGGGCTGGTTTGCTGTGTAGAAATTTCTTAAATTTAGTTTTATCATGGAATATTTTGTTTTCTCCATCTATGTTGATTGAAAGCTTTGCTGGGTATAGTAGTCTGGGTTGGCATCTGTGGTCCCTTAAAGTCAGCATGACCTCTGCCCAGGCCCTTCTGGCTTTCATTGTTTCTGATGAGAAGTCTGGTTTGATAGGTCTTCCTTTATATGTTATTTGGCCTTTTTCCCTTGCTGCTTTTAATATCTTTTCTTTGTTCTGTATATTTAATGTTTCGACAATGATGTGACATGAGGATTTTCTTTTCTGGTCTAGTCTGTTTGGTGTTCTGTAGGCCTCTTGTATGTTTATGGACATCTCTTTTTTAAAGTTGGGGAAATTTTCTTCTATGATTTTCTTGAAGATATTTTCTGGACCTTGGAGACTGGAATCTTCTTTTTCATCAATTCCTATTATTCTTAGATTTTGCCTTTTCATGGCATCTTTGATTTCTTGGATATTTTGTGTTTGGGACTTTTCTGATTTTGCTTTTTCTTTGAGAGAAGTATCAATTTCTGCAAGCGTATCTTCTGCACCAGAGATTCTCTTTTCCATCTCTTGTATTCTGTTGGTGATGGTTACTTTTGTGGTTCCTAATTTTTCTCTTAAGTTCCCCAGCTCCAGGGTTTTCTCTTTTTGTGTTTTCTTTATTGATTCTAATTCTATTTTTATGTCTTACACCATTTCCTTCATCTGTTTGAATGTGGCTTCCTGTCTCTGTATGATGGCCTCTATTTTTTGTTCGTTTCTTCTCCAAATTCCACTAATTTTGCCTCTTCTTGTTCCTCTAGTTTTTTGGCTATTCCTGCCTGTGTTTCTTTGAGAACTTTGTTCATTCCTCTTTCTTTGCCTCCATCCAGCAGGCCAATTCTTTGAGAGACTTATTCATTTCCTCTTCAACTGTCTGTATTTGTATGGCTATTGCTCTGAGAGATTTGTTTGTTTCCTCTTTATGTAACTCTAATAACTAGATAAGCATATCTTTAAGGTCATTTTCCTGTGTTTCCAATGAATTGGAGTATCCATTGATTTGGGGGGTTGCTGGTGAGGCCATGATTTCCTGATTTTTGTTGGGTGTGTCCTTTCCTTGACCTCTAGCTATTTGCTTAACTGTAACCTTCACTGTTTGTTCTTGGGTTCTGTAGTTCAGATAGGTACCGTCTTTCTCTGGCATATGGAGAATTCCTCAGGGAGATTAGAGAGGTCCAATGATTTCAGTTTGTGCATTGGTGCTTCAGCTGTACCTGTGGGAGGGAAGTCTGCAGGCACAGAAGGACAAATGTGGGCAAGGGTGTATGTGTGTGTGTGTGCGTGGAAGTTTGCCTTGAGAGACAGGGTGCTAGAGAATGTAGGGGCCTTCATTGTGAGGGAGGGGCGCTTTGTGGTCACCAAAGGGGTCGCTAGTGCTGAAGTTATTGCAAGCAGTGGTGATGATCACGTACGCAAATTCCCTGAGTATGTCAGTGGCCTACAGGCTACTGGTATTCATCTCTAACTGAGCTCCAGGAGTTATTTGACTAAACTCCACTAGTAGCTCCCCAGAGCCGGGGCTTCCTTGTCCCAAGAAACCCTCTGTTTCCCACAGTGGATGTGTGAATGGGAGATTTCTGATGTCTGGCTGCTAGCTTAGAAGCACCCTTTATCTGGGGCTCTGAAGGCACTAGGGGCACACTCACAGGTCAAATCGTAATGCACAGGGGTTCCTCCTGTTCTCTACTGGTAGGTTTGGACCTGCTGAGCCAAATGCGCTCAGACAGCTTAGTGGTGTTGCAGCCACTGTACCTGGGAATCCAGCTGTGGTTGCAGAACTGGGATGTCTAGGTACCTGCCGGGAAGTCTTGAGTAGCCACTACTGTGGCTCTGTGCTTGATGCCCCTTGGTCCACTGGACTTTGGTGGCTGCACAGCCACTGAGGGAATGAGTGGCTCCTACAGTCAGGCTTTGTGGAGTCGGTATGGCTGGCCACTTGCAGGCAAGGGACCCAGGCAGGATTATACCACGGATCTTGGGGTCAGGACACGGGTGATGCTGGCTGCTGAGGCTGTGGTGCTGGTATCCCACCTCTGCTGTCTCATTTCTCCGAGGGGGAGGGAGGCCCGAAGAAGGAAAGTGCCCCTCTCCATTGCCAGAGAAGTCCACCTCTGACCTGAGTGAAAGAATTCTCCGATCCTATGATGTCCCCCCTCCTTCAGGAAGCCACCATGTCGATTTTCTGTTTCAGTTGCCTCTCCACTAACCGATTTCGGAGTTTCAAATCCTCTGCCTCTCAGAAATGGTGCATGCTGATCGCCTCCATCTTGGATCTCCTGGCATAAGATTTTATCTTTTGTTTAACCTCTGTAGCAATGTCTTCCCTTCAACCCAGTAATTAATTATTTGTACCTGCTTGTGTGTTTTATCCATTTTGCTAGAGGCAAAATGTGTGTTTCATAGGATTATGTATATAACACATTTTTTTTTGTCATTGTAACAAAATGTCTCACAGTATAACGTCAAGGGAAAGAGATTTATCTGGGCTTATGGTCTCAGGGGTTTTTGGTCCACCACAGGGAGGAAGGTACAATGCAGTTGCTCTGTCCATGGCTGCAGAACAGATGGCATAGCCAGTCACACAACAGTAGAACAAGCAGAGAGAGGCTTGGATATAGGCCTGGAATAGAAAGTCAAAGGCTTTACGGCTTACTTCTATCAACTAAACCCTACCTTCTTAAAAACTCCATAGAGCTTTCTCCCTAAAGATTACCTCTCGCTGGTCAGTAAGTGGTCAGATTATGAATTTGTTGGAGGAGCATTCAAGATACCCCATGGTATTGTGCTCCTGAACTCCATACGTTTATGGTAATCCCCTAATGTAAAGTGTATTCATACAACTTCAGGTGCCTCACGGTCACAACAGTACTAACACTGTTCAAAAGCTCAAAATCTTTGCTCAGACTTAAGGCAAACTTTCTAACTTTGAGATCCCATAGAATTAAAAAAGAAAGTGGCATGCTGCTATGTGCAGTTCAGGGGTGGCTGAGTATAAAAAAGGAAGATATAAAAGGATGGACTCATTGACCAGCCAAAGGAAGTAAAAAGATGCACAGTATGAATGTACGTATGGCTCTGAGGGAAATTAACCTGGATTCCTAACACCATGCCTTTCGTGTAAATTTAAAACACCAAGCCAAATCTCTTTGCCAAGTAGGAGATTTCTGATTGCAAAGCCAGTAGTTTTCCTTTCAGTAAGAACTTTTGTTTGCCATAGATCACCTGTATACCGCGGCTTGGTATTTTGCAGAACTGTCTGTTTTCACAGCACCCTGTTAAATGCCTGCTCTAACACAGTTAGCCTGTAAGGCCGTCATCTTCACCTAACACCTGTCCCTTATACTTTCCTCATCTCTTCTTTCTGTCCTTGTTTTCCTGTGGATGTATAACCAAACTGAGCTTCATTGATTTTTATGGATATAATAATTAGGCAATGATATGTCATTAATTTTACCCAGTGGATTATTATCTTAAAATGAGATGCTTAAATATGGTAATCATTCATAGTGTAAAAACTTGATGCCTAACATTGATGTTAACATTGGGTGAATAACAGTACTAGCCTTAGTCATAAATGCCTGGATCTTTCTGCTGACAACTTGGGTTTTGTGAGTTATTTCTAAAGCCTTTAGTCTGATGTTTCCTGTACCTGTCACACTATATTAGAATCTGTCCTTCAAACATGTTCTCCTGCAATTTTTCAAACTGTGCTAAATTGATATTTCTTGAAGTCTAAGTCTATGACAACACACCATATCTTCATTTTAAAGAGAATATGCTTCTAATTTTGATGCGCTGCTGAATTTTAAAGAGTTTTTAGGAGCACCAAATATTTTGGATCATGCAGGGAATATATATTGTGCTGTAGTAATTTAGTCTTTCATTTGTATTATGTGACATAATAAATGGGAATGTTAATCACTGCTTAGCTATGTTAATAATCATGCTTAGCTCTAAAAAGAATAAATGACAAGGAACTAGTAGGGACGAGAACGCAATGTTGTGTTCATATAGAGAAGAAAATGGAGAAGAAGGGAAGGAATACAGGAGGAAAAGAATCAATCACCATTATACATACCTGGGATTTGAAATTTTTGAAGGAAGTAGTAACTTAGATTCAATTTCCAAGTTTTTCAGTTTTATTGTACATGTGTACAAATTGTCCTGTCTGCTAAAGATGATTGTTATCTGTTTCTTATCTGATTTGGCATTTTAAAGCTACTTACTTTTATTGAAACATCCATTGAAACAACTTTACTTGGTGTCTTGTTTTGAATAGCATCAAAATATTAGGTTGTTGTGATAACCATGAATTTCTAATATGGGTGGAAGACGCATCATTAGGCAGAGGAAGTTGATTAATGCCATCCTGGCTTAGCTGGCAATTCCCTGTTACAGCAATAGAAATGGCAGTTTATAGTACACATTCATTTGAATACTTCTAAACAGGTTGAATCTTATTAAACTCGAAAATGTGCTTAATTTATTGACAGTTAAGACAGGCTCATTTTAGCATCGAACTAGGTCACAGATTTTGATGTTTGCAGTAAAAACAACAAACAAACAAACAAACAAACAAAAAAACCAAAACCAGAAAGATGCTCCAGACAACATCCTGTAACTTAAAATTAACTTTCAGCTTGAGTTACCTTTTACACTGAGGACCTCTAAGTTCTGTTGCATACAAACAGCAAAGGTAGGTTGGCACCATCCATTTGAAGGATGGCAAAGTAAATTGCCTTTTCCTCACTTATAAGGATAAAATAAATATATTTTACTACATGGCTTTTATACAGCTTACACCAGCATTATGTATTGAGGAGCTGGGGTGGTGGCTTAGTGGCTCAGAGAATTATTGTCACACACATGTGGCAGCTCACAATCACTTGTAACTTCCGTTCCATGGGATACCACTTCCTCTTTCTGGCCTCCATGGACATTAGACATGAACACAGTGCACAAACATACATAAATTATGCGGCACTTAATTATGCTATCCCAGCAGAGGGAGAGTAAGATATTGTTATTTCACATCTATTACTCTTTTTAATAGAAAACATTAGAGGCCAGAGCATAGTCAAATCAAAATGAAGAGAATACAGTCAGCTTCCTGCAGTGGTATTTTAGACAGCTCAGAACAAAAAGGTAACATAGTGTAAACCTACTAAAGTTAGACTGTTTTTAAAAATATACTTTACGTGAGGTGGTATCATTTATGTTATTTTTTAACTTAACCTTATATTATTGTGGGTCTTTGTTTTCACCTTCAGTGCTTTTCTGTAACTTTTGGTTTTCTCTGGTGTCAGCTTATTTAAATAGTTAATATGCTTCCTCTAATCAATTGGCAGTTTAATTTCTCTAAAGATTTATTGCCTCAGGTGTTAATACTGTTACAGTAACTGGGGCTGGGCACCCCCATGGTCTGTTGTTCTCTGCATTTTGACAACTTGGGTCTTTCTGTAATGGTTTCTGTTTGCTGTAAACAGAAAGATCTCTGATGAAGGGTGGATGCTGCACTCATCTGTGGGTGTAAGGATGGATATTTGGAAAATAGATGTTATATTTACTTAAGAAAGTGACAGTAGTAGCTTCTGCTCTGTGATTCATGACTTCATTAGTCATGAGTAGTTGACTAAACGTACAGGACTAGACATGATCCTTCTGTTGAGTGGGCATGACGTCCAATTGGACAGTTGTTCCCTTTTCAATCTTTGTTTATAGTAAGCTTGTTGTCCTAGAAACATATTCTTTTTCACCTGTAATAGTAAGTAAAATTCTGAGAAGGGAAATTTTGCTCCATACTTGTAATGCCTTAAACTTAATATTTTCACATACAATTTTCTTTCATTAATTTGTATAATATTCTACTGAGGTGTTTAAACTGCTCCATTATGAGATTGGGTGTTAGTAAGACAAAATTGGCATGAATATGTGAATTCACTGTTTAATTAATGCTTTTTAAATATGTATTATTATAGCTGGTTCAGTATGATATTAATATACATATAGATTATGCTCTGGTTAATAAGAAAATGCATGATTACAGAGGTTGAATTTTTTTTCCAGGTCATGGGGCCATGAGTCAGTAGCTTTAGGATAATCAGCCTATAATGAGAGCAGATGTATTTTTAAGCTTAGAGTTTTAGTACATGACGAGTACAGGCTTGTGTCGTGGTGAACCATTATGGCAGATGTGGTTAGTGGAGCAGAGTTGTTCAGCTCGTGGCTCATTGTCCAGCTCAAAAGGCTTACCTCTAGTGCTGTCAAGAGGTCCTGGTAGGTTCTGCCTTACAAAGGTTCCTCCAACTTCCAGAAAGTGCTAGGGGCTGGAGACCAAGCCTTCAACACAAGGGCCTTTGAGTAACAGCACAGGTCTATAGAAATTTCAAAACTGGTTTTGTGTTTCATAATTCTAGCTCCTCCAGTAAGCCATATTTCTTCCACAGAAGTCGTAAAGGCACAAAGACTCTACAAATGAGAAATATCCTAGGAAAATGAAAGGCTATTTAATTTCAGATTAGAAATAATTATGAATAGATCAATAGTGATGATGACAGATAAGTTGAAGAGAATTGAGAGCCCTTCAGAAATCACTTTAGTGATTAGTTGTATGCTGAGGGCTGAGGGAAGGGAGGGACTGTATTGAAATAGAAAGTCTATATCTCACACAGATAGAATTTGCTGAATGGGCTGAGCTTTGGTAATGTGTAAAAAGAAGAATGAGTATAAAGTGTATGTATTCAGGGTGGGTTTGGTCAATTAAAACTCAATGTATAAGTGTATAGGTATATGTATGTTTCTATATGGAGACAGGAGGGAATGGAAGGCTAATTTGGAGAATTTGAGCTGGCAGGCTGTCAGTGAGCCTTGTTAGGCCTGCTGTGTGATCAGTCCTTAAACGAGTGCTTTAGGCAACTCTCTGCTGTGTTTATAGTATGGCCATGAGCATTTATCCAAAGCCTTATAGCCTTGGTGTGGCTAGAAAGTTCTTATGTGTGTTTGAGCTCTAGCAAAGTCTTTTAATAGTAAAAAAAAATGTAAATTTTTGAGCAACAATATTAAAGTGTCATTATTTGGCTAATGATTGACTTCTATAATGATGTGTGCTTACTTCTTGGAATGGTGTGGTGATAAATATTTTGCCTCAGCGAGTTAAGAATACTTACAGCTTTTTTTCAAGTGTTTCTTTGTGTGACACAGAGTTTTGCTCTTTTAAGTCAACTCCTTCCCTATGATTTACTTGTGTATCAAGCCCCCAATCTTGTTTATGTTGACCAAAAATGACTGGGAGAGACAGCCATGACATTATGAATCCAGCTGGCCACAGATGGATCTGCAGTGAAGCATAAATCCGTATTGGCTTGGTGATCTATGTTTATAGGCCCCTATATAAATTCTCAGAGACCCAACCCCTAAATCACTAGGCATTGACTACACCATTTAGTATAAATAATTGGTGGACGTGAACTGGAACTTTGATTGTTGGTGATCAGGACTCTCAGCTGTGAGACCAATTCCTTCCAGTAAACGTGCATTGACTGTATAGCTCAGTTTTGACTCTGTTGATTATAGTCATTGAGTACATAGGTTTTTGCATATGATATAGTTTTATGTGTTCTTATTGCTGAGCTGTTTGGATAACTACTTCTCTTCCCAAGATGCTGTGTATTGAAGTCTCCATGCATTTGTAATGGGTTTGGCAGTTAAGCTTAGTGTTTGAAAAAAAAAGAATGAAGTTTGATTCTAAGAAATTAATTTAGAAATTTTATCTTGAAGGGTGATGTATATGAAAGATTTCAAGATCTATGAGTAATGGATGTCAGTGCACGTGATATGTGATTGAAATAATTAACTGTAGCACCAAATACAACTAAAATTATAATTGCCTTCTAGCAATGAAAGCTAATTCTGAATCTATGCCCAACAACTGAGTATGTGAAATTCCACAATTTCAGTTTTTACACTGATCTTCCCTCTGGCTAAACTTATTGAAAAGGAAAAGAAAAATCAAAGAATTATCTGTCCTTTAGAACCCAACAAGGAAACATGATTAGATGTCAATTGATGTGCAAGTTAATGAAGTAATTGTTGAATGTTTTTAGATCAAGTCTGTATGCTTGTATTTGTCAAAAACAATAAAAAATAATAATCAGTGGTCTTCATACATCACTGTTCTACTTCGCACCTTTTGGTTGTTTTTATAAGCGGTACTATTTCATCTGTAGTGTTATGGCAGGTAGGACTAGCTGTGTGCCCACAGCCACAGAGAAGTACAGCTCCTGTATCTCCTGTCATATATGACTCCAGGTAAGCTGAGGCACTCATCCAACAGTCAAGGAGTTATAAATACACTTTGCAGAAAAGGAAATAGACCCAACAGGTAAGATTCCTAACATCTTCATCTGTGTATAAGTTCCTCATGATTCAACTCCATTTTGTTGACATTTCTAAGGTTTAATGTACATAGACTTACCCATGGCAAATGACTATTCCATCCATGATAGGTTAAAAGAATGTTTAGGGATCATTTGCCTAATTCTTCTAGGACTGTAGATGCTGGGAGACCAGCAGTGAACAAAATAGCTCAAATTACTCCCTGTCTTTCTGGAGCTTATTATGTTTAAATATGTTTTTTAAATTTATTTTTATTTTATTTTTTGTGGTTGCTGTTAACATTAAATATATCTTTTTATTCTTTTAAAATTCACTTTACATCCTTGTTGTAGCCCCTTCCCTCCCAGTTCCACCCTCCCTTTTTCCTCAGAAAAGGGGAGCTCCCTCTCCCATCCACGCCAGCTCATCAAGTTGCATCAGGACTGAGCATGTCCTCTTCCCCTGAAGCCTGGCAAGGCAGTCCCTCCAGGGGAAAGTGATCTAAAAGCTAGGAAGTGAGTCCAGTGTGATGCAATTCCCCACTTCCCTTACTAGAGAACCCACATGAAGCCTAAGCTGCCCATCTGCTACATCTGTGTAGGAGGTCTAGACCAGTTCCTGCATGGTCCTTGGTTGAGGCGTCAGGATCAGTAAATCTTTCTGGGCTCTGGTTAGTCAGCTCTGTTGGTCTTGTGGGGCTACTGTCACCTCGACATACTATCACATCTGAAGCACAAAAAATATTTTAAATCTGAGATTATGAAAATGATAGAGACCTTAAAGGAGGAAAAGAAAGCTCTCCAAGTAGCGCAGGAAAATACGATCAAGTGGGTGAAAAAATTGAACAAATCCCTTCAAAAAATTAAAGAAATACAAGAAACTACAATTAAATAGGAGAAGGAAATGAATAAAAGAGTTCAAGACCTAAAAATGGAACTAGAAGCAATAAAGAAAACACAATCTGAGAGAATCCTGGAGATGGAAAACCTAGGGAAGAGGACAGGAACTCCAGATACTTCACCCACAGAATACAAGAGATGGAAGAGAGAATCTCAGGGGCAGAATGAAATATTTTTTTGAATCTGGGTTTTCTATTCATTTTTTGAATGAGCTGTTGCAAGAGTAGAATTGAAACAATAATCCTGTCATAAAAGGACATGGTGAGGGCTGATTTGCATGTTCATCAAGGTTAACCCCTCTTTCCTTTTCTTTTGCTCAGCAGTTCTCAACCTTCCTAATGTTGCGACCCTTTAATACAGTTTCTCATGTTGCAGTGACCCCTAACCATAACATTCATTTTCATTGCTACCTCATAACTGTAATTTTGCTACTGTTATGAATTGTAATGTAAATATCTGGTATTTCGCATGGTCTTCAGTTTGGTTGACCAGTCAAAGGGGTTGCGACCCACAGGTTGAGCACCACTGTTCTAGCTTTTCATGGTCTCTCATATTTTCTTAGACCATACTCTGTAACAAGTTATGATCTATACAAGTCTTAGCATATTTTGTGACAATATTTTTCACTTGACTTAGCCTTGTGATCATTTCCCCAGAGATGTTCAGAATGTGACAAGGAAAGGCAAAGCAGCTGTGTGTTGTGCCATGTTTTAGTTCTTCCTTCCTCAACAGAATCGTGGCCCCTTAAGTTTCCAGTATTCTTGCTTCTGATCACTGGGGCTACTCTGTGGTCAGGGAAATCCCAGCTTGTCATTGCCTTGCACACAGAATAAGCAAGTGTCTCCAGGGAAGATGCACCTAAACATCCCACAGCTTTCTCCAGTGAGCTGCCTGAGTTCTTCAGTCACCATTGTTTTATTAACTCTGATACATTTAAGTAGATTTTATAGGGCTTAATTTTCATTTTTGCTTAGATTTATTTTAGTTATTCTTGGCTGGATTATTGTTCAGTTGAAAGGTATCTTAAAGCTATGCACCAAAACAAAATATGCATTCACATGCACACACACAAACAAAAATGTACCCTGACATTTTCATCATGCCTTAAGGGTTTTTACTTATTGGAAAGATGGACAGGGAGTAAGATGTCATTGAACTTATTCATCAAAATAATGTCATTGAAAATGCTGAATAACTGCCAAAGCTGATACTCCACAGGGCATGGATTTCACTGTCTCAGAGCTATGTAATGATGGCGATGGTGCTGAACTGGGTACCTTGGGAGCTTTAAGATGGAAGCACTGGGGTTGGTGAGCCTGAGACAGAGGGTGTTAGGATGCAGTGGTAGCTCCGAGTACTGGCTAATGTTACTGGTGGATTCCTACCCTGATTCAATTTCATTGTCAATTAAAGCACAAAGTAGATTTTCTTTTTGTCTTTACATCTCCACTAATACTTGCAGGAGGCAGGTATTGCACATAGATAAGAGCGTATATGGGAGAGAAAGGAATATTTAGATTCCAGCCCTACTCCTTTGTGAAGTGCTTACTTAGAACAAGTTGCAGAACTCTCGATGTTGATTTTGCATCTGTAACATACAAACAGGAAAACACGTCACTGTACGTAGAAGAAAGTTGATGGGCACACTGTCCTTAAACTACACACTGTGAACGTAGTTTCTTGGAGTTACCTATCTGCACCTAATGTGGACATCCAATGAGCAACTGCAGGTTTTGCATGACAGCTCAACCCATTACCTAGACCAGTATTCTTAACTTGTTGGTTGTGACCCCTTTGGGGGGTCACATATCAGATACTCTGCATAACAGATATTTACATTCATAATAGTAGCAAAATTATAGCTATGAAGTAGCAATGAAAGTAATTTTATGGCTGGGGGTTTGCAGAACATGAAGAGCTGTATTAAAGGGTCAAGCAGTAGGCATGCTGAGAACCGCTGACCTAGACTTTCCAACAATGATGAGAACGAAATTGGTAGAAAAAGCATTATTGTAAAAGTATAAGATTTTGTGTTCTGAAATAAAACTTTTGGGTATCTTTTTTAAAATAATGGAACTATCTAAAATAACTCCAGGAAGAAAATAACCAAATTAAAGATGGATTTCAGTTCAGCAATTTCAAAAATCTACTTCAAGAATTTTAGTAGGTAGTCAAAAAACATGCTGTTATCTACCTAAGACCAATGCAAGAAGAAGCAGAGTTTTGTTTTTTAAATCAATACTGCAAATTGTATGGTATAATCACTTGTAAGAAAAGGAGCAAAATTGAAATTAAAATTAACAGTGAAAAAAAAACCTTAGAGTTAGGAAAAAGGGGAGAAATTTGATTACCAGCAATTATTTATTTATTCATGTGATATTGACTATCCCAGTTTCTCTGGAGACATGATAAAATAATAATTAGTAAAAATTGTAACTGGAGAAAATAGAAAAGGAAGTGTCCTGTCAAGACAACATGGTCTTCTTCTTGAAGTCACTGTACCACCAGCTAACTAACTCTCCTTGAGTTGTGAAGAATATGAATTTATATTATTATAAGCCAGTAAAAATTAGCTATGTAAGCTAATTTGGTGCATTAAACATTATTGTTGTTTCAGCAATAATTGAATATTTGAATCAAATTTTACCTTAGTTCACCATGGAGACGTCTTTCTTAAAACTTGACAGTTTTCTGGTGTGCCATTATCCTGGTATGATGTTCAGAGGCTCTGCCAAGCACCTGTCCAATGATTCTAACTTGACAGAACACATCTTTCCTCTCAAGCTCTATGTCAAGAACTGTCTCACTCTGCCCACACTCGAGTGAACAGGAAATGAGGCCATTGCTGAGTATTGCTGCTCAAATGTTCAAAGCTGCTATTGGCCTTGAAGCTCAAGGGTGAGCTGTACACAGCAATGTCTAAATTCCCAGTCAGTATTCAAATCTAACTGAAAGTGACCCAGACACCCTCTAAACTTTCCCTTGCCTTTGCAAATGTGTAAGCAAATGTGGGATGATAGCTAGGAAACTCTCTAATAGGGGAAAAAAGTATATGGGTGCATAGTGAGGCTCTGACTGGACAGCTCTCTGAGTCTGGGCAATGTCTTGTGTTTGTTTCCCCAGAGCATATATCATTACGGACTATATGGGCATCCGCAATGAAAGTTTCATGAAACTAGCTGCTGTAGGGACCTGGATGGGGGACTTTGTCACGGCCTGGATGGTAAGCAAACTTCAGCTTCTCTCAGTCGGAACAAATGGCAGATGGAAAGCATGTTCCTAATGTTGGAATGATGTTGTAGGAAAACAATTACTAAATGTTTTAAGAGCACACATCTGTAAGTATATACCAATGTTTGTAATAGCTTATTTTTGTATAGAATGGATTTTGTAAGCATATGTTCGTCTAGAGATTATATTCAATATCTGTAGCCCTCCGAAAACAATAAATGCAATCATAATTGCATAATTGATGATCATAATTGATGATCTCCTCTAGGAGATTATGTATACACACACACAGGTCTGTATCTGAGAATACAGACATCTATGTGCTTCCTAAAGGAAAAGCCCTCCATGTGAAATTCTAAATAATCTTTTTGGGAACCGTTGTTTTGATGTGCACCGTTATCAGGTAAGGAATGAAATCCGGTTTGTCTCAGAAGGCCATTTGAAACGTTCTTTAGGTGGTCTCTAAGTTTTTAAATTTAACTCTGTCTTTTAAGCATTTCAGGTAAGAGCACTCTGTGTCGGCATCAGATCTGCTTGTCCTCTCCCTCTCTGACATCTCCCATGTCTCCGTTTCTAGTCTCCTCTTGAAAGCATGACTTCTAGATTTATTGCTATTATATATGCATATGTACACAGCTGACCGTTACCTACAACAGTGACCACTTTAGCCTGGGCACCCTACGATGGGCTCTGCGTCAAAGGAGATCGTGTTCCTTAAGAGGACATCGAAAGCTTTCTTTTGACCTTCACTTGCGTGTGTGCACACATGCAGCTGTAAAGCCCATCTCTCCCATTTAAGACATGATTCACTTTTGATGACTTAAAGTAGTGATCAGAACATGCTACTCACAAAGTCTAGGCTACATCCTATCAAATTCTATTCAGAAGAAGGTAGGTACACACACACACTGGAAAATAACATACTTGAAATTTAGTATGATATCTTTGAGAAAAATTCTACAGTAATTGTGATTGTGATTTTACCTTGACTTTGTGAAATAAAACAGAACTGAGAACCCGATCAATGCTTTAGAACTCTCTGACCTTGACACTCATGCTTTGACCTTCATGAAATAAGATACAATGTGAAGAGGCTCACTTTGTACATTTCTCACATGGATTTAATAGCTTCTATTTTTGTTATATGTTTTTTTGTAAATATGAAATGTGTGGCCCTAGAGAAGACTTACCATGCGGCCTGTGGCAGACGTAAGAGCTTGCTGTTCACTGTTTGTCTGGGTCTGGCCCATCGAGTGACTGTGGGGCAGGTCATTGATCCAAGCCTCATGCTGCCTGGACTTCCTGTCCCTCAGTACATCCCACCATATCCCACACCTGGGGGCAGATTGTCTGGAGTTACCCCGATGTTGTCAGTGATGAGGTCGGCAGGCAGTGTGGCCCAGTGCCTCCTGGTTTTGCTCTTGACAAAAGTCACTAGAGAAGCAACAGGATAAACACTTACAAAAATTGCTCTGCAGTTTGAAAGCTGATGCCCACATTTGGTATATAAGCCTTTTGCTGTCTTCATTGTAATGCTATTGTTCGTTTATGACCTGTTTGTAGCCGATTCCCAAACATTTCCTCACTGCAGCACTCCTGCACCCTCTAGAGCTCTGCCTACATGTTTTTGTTTTTGTTTTTGTTTTTTATTTTAATCTGAGGAGTGAAATTTGCTTCTTTAGGCTCCTTCAAAGGAATGTGCATGGTATAGCTTCGGCCTTCAGTTCCTTCCTGTCCTGTGTGTGTCTGGCTTCTTGCCTGTGAGGGTGAGGGGAACACAGAGAACCTCAATGAGCTCACAGTGCTGTCTTCTTCTCAAGCTCTAACTCTGCTGCACAGGTCGACACCTGCTTCTTTAATGCCTCCTATTTCGACTTGCTAACCCCGTTCTTTCTTTCCCACGTTGCTGCTTTATTAGAAATCTGGAAAAGGATTGAAAATGAAGAGAAGCGTGTTTCAGGCTTAACCACCCAATGTGGAGTTGAATCCCATGGGCCCTTCCTTTTTTCTTTTCTGTAAACTGGGGCAGAGCCCAAGGTCTCTTTCTGCTTATGTTATATGAAATGTTGACCTTTTCCCACTAGACTCAGGGAGAAATGGCAAAGTAAATGCAAGCTACCGCTTTGCAAGCTCAGCCACACAGGGATGCTTCCCAGAACATCGTTGCTATTCCCTCTCCTATTCATCGACAGGGCAGTAACTTTCCAATAAATATTTATGTGCCTACATGTGTGTGCATTGATAACGCTTTAAAAATAATATTTTTCCTCATGAGAGGAATCTCAGGTAGCTCTGACCTTCATGTGCATAGAATTCTCAGTATGGAATGAATATCAATGATGAAGGTGACCTTCAGGGAAAAGCAAGCGGCTTTTTACATTAGTTATAGATTAACTCTTAATGTGTTTTTGCAGTGAAGGACTTTTCCTTTCTGGAAATAATTCTAAACTGTTCCATGCTTTATAAAGGCTATCAGGACTGAAGGGATCCAAACACAAAAGTGATCCCAAACATTCTGCACAACAGCCCTGGCCCTCACTGGACTGAGTATCCAGCCGCATCCTGGCTTTGCCATGGATCCTTTGTGTTTGACAAGTGCACACAAAGCCTGATCAAGCTTACCATTTTTTGTTAATTGTTGAACATTTTTTTAATAAAAGAGGTACATTAAAGTGATGAGCATTGTAATCCAGCACTGGGCTGCACTGTTGCTATTTATGGGAGCAAAGAAAAATTTTATCTTGAAGATGTATGTGAAAGCTGAGACACTGGCCACCTTGTGCCAGTTTCCTCATGTCTGCTGCTCTGTGCCATTTGGGGATCCAGCTCATGGCTGCAGCTTTTCCTGTTCAGCCTGCCCTGGGGTCAGAGATGGCTGGGGTTCTGTAGACAGCATCATGAGACTATTGCTTTTTATTTCCTACCAGAGGAAAGAGACTCCAGCTGTCTTCAGCTGTTTCCTTTCCCCGATCTCTGCTATATCTTCTTCCCCTTGGTCTTCTCTTCTAGCAGTAAATAGCATGATCTGTAGCAATGAGAGAGTTGGAGGCTCTTGTGAGGCAGGGAGGAAGATGATAGTCTTACATGCACTGTGGAGACAGTTGGTAGCACTTGTTATGAAAGCAGCCTTCATGCTAACAACCACCTTCTGAATGGGTAGCCTGGGGTTGCTGTGGGCATCCATTTACGTGTGGCAACACAGGAAAGATTCTTCTCTGAAGTTATGTCACATACACATTAAAATAACTTGGTCACCTGCCTTAGGGTTTCTATGGCTGTGAAGAGACACCATGACCATGGCAGCTCTTATGAAGGAAATCATTTAACTGGGCCTGGCTTACAGGTCAGAGGTTTAGTCCACTATCATCATGGTGGGAACATGGTGGCGTGCAGGCAGACATGGTGCTGGAGAGGTAGCTGGAGTTCTATAGCTGAATCAGCAGGTAGCAGGAAGAGAGTGAGACACTGGACCTGGATAAGCACCACACAAAGCGGGCTTTCTCCATCAAAACCACACCTGCTTCACCAAAGCCACACCTCTTAAGAGTGCCACTCCACACGGGCCTATGGGGGCCATTTTTATTTAAATCACCACATCATCCATCAGTTAACTTTACCTACATTTCAGATGCTTATTGTGCCACCTTGTATAGCATTGTGTTTGGTTTTAACCCTATGATTTCTTGAAAGCTCTTTAGAGTCAGAGATTCTTATTCAATATCTGCATGTTAGGAATGCCCCCAGGTTAGTAAAATGTAGTCTCTGTAGTTAGACTATGACACCTGATGCAGCTTGAGCAAGTATAAGACTTTAGAAAAAAAAGTGGGTTAGTCCTTTACCATAATTTGGGAATTTTATACGTGTACACGGTGTGTTTTGAACAGTCAACTTCCTCATGCCCTCCCCTTGAATTTCTTCTCCAACACTTGTTCCTTCAAACTTCAAGTTTTTATTTTAAACCCATTGAGTCCACTTGGCATCCCCGAGGAAACTGACTCTCTCCCCCCAGCAGCCACCACTGGCAATGTCTCCTTGACTCGGGATGGATTCATGATTCCCTCCCACATCCATGCTGGGATTTTGGTGGGCTGGATTCTGTGCAGGCCTTTGCAAGCTGCTACAGCCATTGTGGGTTCATATGGTGCTGTCATGTGTGTCCAGTTCTCTTGTCTTCAGCCATCTATTATCTTAAAGTCTTAGGATCTTCCTGCCCTCCTTGCCACTGTGATCCCCAAGCCTTTCGGGGTGGCGGCGTATGGCACAACGGTCCTTTTTAGAGCTGAGCACCCCACAGTCCTTTATTCTCTGCACATTACCTGTGTTCATCACCGTCTGCTGCAGAAGGAAGCTTCTCTGCTTAGGTAGAGAGGTAAAAACCTAGGGGGGACCCTTTCACCCTACATCTCTCTAGTGGAATGATTCTATTACAGTCTTCCCTAGGGCCTGTGACCCAGCCAATCACAGGGTTTGGGCCCAGTTAATGGGATAAGGCATGATCTCAGTGTTATGCAGTGGACTTTAATCTAGTCAGAAAGTAGCTGGGTTCCTTTTCATGGCACCTCCTAGGTGATTAGCCATGCCATGATGACAGCCATCAGCTGCCAGGAACTGGTGGAAGTGAATGATGAATGCAAACTCCATCTTTTCTGTGAGGAGCATGTGTACACAGAAGTAGCTGCTGATGTTCTGTGTGAAGAGCAGAAGGGATTTGTGGTCCAAATTAGTGGTGAGAACAATAAACTCAGGTCCTCTCAGGAAGCAAGGTGGCCTGAGCTACAGCACCTGCTGTCAAGTAAGGGCCACATTTGTTATAGACCAAGGAGAACTGGAGAGAGGGAGTGCCGGTCTGCTCTGGGATGCAGACTATCCCAGGGATGACAGACACTATTGTGCCTCAGCTGCTGAACCCTGAAAGAGCTCTTAGAATACAAAAGCTTTCCAAGCACTCTAAAGAAGATACTACCTACCGATATGTTCCAGAAGGCTCTTAAGCACAGACAGTAAGAAGCCCAGGACCAAAGGTGTCAGCATCCTGTTACTCCATGTGTTCAGCTGCGCACATGCTGATGCATATCTGTATAGAAAAATTGTACTGAGAAACAAGGAGGCTGCAGAATATGTTAAACTTTAGCCAAGAGAATGAAGGAGGCCAAAGAAAAAGTCCAGCAGTAGATGGTCACGAAACGGAGGCTAACCTCTTTTAAAAGTCCTACTTCTGAGTCCAGTATTTAAGAGTAACAAATAAATGACCAGACCTTGAAAAAAACGAAGTCGGTTATTTCCATAAGAATCATGACAGTACATACCAGTGGGCATGTCTTGCAAAGTGCCATGCTTGCTGTGCAGGGTGACAGCTGGGTAACATTGTTGATTATCTTCTCCTCTGGGAGGGCGGGAAGGACTTTCAAGCACTATGAAGGTGAGTTAGTAAGGATAAGTGTGTCTTAGAAATTGTTTATTCCCTGTTCTAACTGTTCTTTCTCTATATATACATTCTATTAGCTATCTAAGTATTTGAATGACAGATAATACCTTCTTTACCGTCACATATTTTCTACTTTTTCTGAAGTTGAATTTCATCATCATCATAATAATAATACTTATTATTGTAAAAAGCCATATTCATTTACACAGAAGTGTGATCGCTGCCCTCCTTGACTAGAAGCTTCTTGAGGGGAGCAGGTAGTATGAGTTTGTTCAGAGCTGTGTTCCTGGCACTCAGCATGGAGCCAGCATCAATTAGGTACTTAAGCAATGCTCAGTGAGGCACAGGGAACATGGCAGAAGAAGGGGTAGAAAGGACACGCAAGCCAGAGATATGGAAGGGTGCCGTGAAATGCTGTCCTCTGGACATATCAAGGTTATTGCACTCATGAACTAATTGAGCAGTTGTGGTTACCCGCACAAGCCCAAGGCTGTTAAATATTGTGGCACAAGGTGTGCAAAAGCTTTCATGACCCACTTCTGGCTGAGGAGTCACTTTTCTTTGGGGTTGTAGCTACTGCTGGCTTGTTCATTCCTCAGTGTCTGATTCCATACTGGGCATTTACAGGCAATGCTGATTAGGCTCAGTGGGGTAAGTTTTGTTTGAAAGAGAATAAGAGGTTAGGAGGGAGAGTTGTCAGAGGAACCTGGAGAGGTTGGAGGTAGGGTATAGGATGTGGGTATGTGCAAGGTACAAACTGCCATGAAGTCCCATCCCTGTCCAATGAGCTATGGGCATTTGGCAGCTGGTGGGAGAGAAAAGGTCAGTTTTCCTCAATGGCATTGCCCTGGGGACATTGCCACTCTCCTCTCCAGGGCAGGTCCGTGCTGCGCAACAGTCAGCCAACACAAACTGGACTCCATAGTCTTTTGCTTTTTAAAAAGTGATAGAGAACATGAAGTTGGGTGGTCAGGAAGACGGGGGAGGATCTGGGAGGAGATGGGGGAGAAGAATGACTGTAATTAAAGTATATTGTATGACATTTTCCAAAAAAAAATAAACAAAACATTTTATAAACGAAGGAGAGATATTATATGCCTGACACTTTCAAAGAAGAATATTTTTAAAGAGAAGCGTTTGTGGACACCAGGCGTGGTGACCCACACCTGCGCTCTGGAGGTGGGGGCCAGAGGCTCACCACTGGCCACCTTCTGTAGAGCAGTCATCTGCCGGTTGGGGGTGCTGAGGAAGTGGGGGAGCAGAGATGGACTGGAGCAGAGACATCCCTGCTAAACCCATTCCCTCCTTTCCTCACCGCTCTCTTGTCAGCTGTGTCCTTGCTCCTTGCTGTATGTGCTTCCGTTGTAATGAAGGGACATGCGTGTGGCTAGCCTTGGACAGAAGTCATGGACTTTCAGTGGGGCCCTCATTGGATGCTGACATACAGGGCAAGTTTATAAAGCAAAAACTGAGTTGTCTGGGCTCTGCCACAGCATTCCTTGAATGGTCTGTGCTGTCAGTGCCCGGCTTTGCCCAGCTGTGGGAGGAAGACGGCTGGATGAGATCTGTCTCTTAAGTCACTTGAACAAGGAGAAAAGCCTACTTACAGGAGAGAATTGGTTAGGCTTCACTGGAGACACAGACTTCTCAGCTGCTGCATACTTGATAGTTTCTTATTCTTCTGGGTTAATATTTAGAGAACAGAACACTGGGAAGAAATATTTCTGAAGTGCTTGAAAATACAGTTCTTTTTTCAATTTAAATCTAGAAAACATAAAATTTATAATTACAAATATATACAAATTAAAAAATATGGTAATTTTTAAAATTATGTGTGCTTGTTACATGCTAAGGAGGGAAACAATGAAGGAATGTGTGATTTGCATTTCACCAAATTGCTATTGTTTTTCTAGTACAGAGCCTGGAGACATAGGTTTATGCTTAGGAGCATTGACTGCTCTTCCAGAGAACCTGGGTTCAATTCCCAGTGTCCACATGGTGTCTCACAACCATCTACAACTCCATTCCTGAGGGATCTGACATGTTACTACTACATTTGGACTGTTCTGAAAGAGCTAAATTTATCAATGAACATTAACTGGAAAATAACCAACATCAAGTCTATCTTTATTTTATCTGGAACTGATCTTGACAATTCATATTGTGGTGGGGTGCCAGGTTTCTAATTATTTCTCTTTCATCGATTTTTCAAAATGACAAAATAAAAGCATAATTGAACTTGATTTATACTTGAAATAAAGCAGCAATTACAAATGTACTGAATTTCATAGTAGAAATGAATATAAGCTGTGAAACATGGATTAGGAGGACAGAATTAACAAACTCAGTGAACAGGAGGATCTGACAAGCACAAGGGTATAAGCCAGGTGTTTAGCCGCCAGAGCCAATCTCGAGAGCAGCTGGTCCCCAGGAACATCCACCTGCACTCTTCACTTGCTTTTTTCACCTAGGCACCTAGGCACTGGAACTGCTTCATAGCATTGGTGTCCTTCCTAACAAGTTCACGCTGTGCTTGGACAATTTCTGTGCTGCAATTTATTATTTTTATACACTGAAGGTAGAAAATGGATTGAACATTTAGTTATATTATTCACCACATTTTAATAATGTTTCTGTGTTATGAGAGATTATGCGGGGAAATCACAATCAGGGAAGTTGGGGGTACATGCCCTATTGAGTGTTTAACACTCTGGTTAGTGGCATGAATCTGGGAGAGCAGGGCCTAAAAGTGAGACAGACTAAAATCTGATGCAATAGCCAGCTTTATCTGGCGGACCTGACGCTTTATACTCTGAGAGTACAGAGGAGTCACATGGATAAAATGTACAGTCTCAAAGACAAGCCATGTGGCAAAACATGTTTTATTTTCCACAGAGGCATATAAACAAATAACAACAGCTAGCTATATGAATAAAGTGAACTCGCTCCTGTCCACTACACCTGGGAGGGACACTAAAGCAAATTCTAAGAACAATTCTATGTTTTTGAAGAAATAAGGTCACAAGATTCTTGGTTTTGGTTGTTGTTGTTTTTTGGTTTTGGAGTGTTCTCACAAACAGTCAGAATTCTCAGAAAGAGAAACAAGAGGGAGAAAAAGAAGGAATCAGAGATGTGGTCATGTGATCTCATAGAAGCCTGGCAGGAATCTGCCATGCTTTGGAAAGGGAGAAAGATCCAGGCAGAGTACCAGCATAGACCACCATGCAGACATGCCCAAGACAGTAAGTTCCCTGGTGCCTAAATGTTCAATCAAAATAATGCAGCAATGATTAAATCCTTCAAACGTTGGCAGTTTGATCATTTGATGGAACTAAGGAAAAAGAAATTTTTAAACTTTTTAAATTTCTTTTCTATTCTTTAGGAGATATAGTGGGGCCTGGATGTGGTCATTTTGCTTTAGCATGTATAAATATTTTAATGTCACCATAAATATTTAGATTTGTGTTTCATGTTTCTTCAAAATAATAAGTTCTCACTAAAAAATTAATAAGCCAGGAGGGTCTAACCTCAGATAACATCGCAAATGGATCAAGAGCCTTTTAATTTTCAGGACTGTTGGATTTGGAAAAGCATAAATAGAGTATGACATTTGAGAAAGGATTTCTTAGTTTAAGAAGTGTAATATAATGTTTAGATATTTAGTAATAGAAGCAGGGAGTAAAGCTTTTCATATTAGCTAACATCTCCCCCAAAATGTAAAAAAATTATGTCATATGTAATAAATATATTATATTTAATTATATTCATTTACTAACAATATATATGGATATCCTGTACTAAAAGCACAGAAGCCACCTAGCAAGTGACACTGGATTGAAGCACAATGAACTTGAGAGACACTGAGGACATTTCTACAGAGAGACATTGGCAACACAGTCAGGGCTTAATCTCTTTTGTTTAGTCCCAACACAGTTTTAGATTTATTAATTGTATTATACTTTATTCCTATGTCTTGGTTTAATTATCCTCAGGACACATGGCTGCGTTGTCCACACATTCTTTATGACTGTCCTCCCATAATGTTCTGTGCTATTAAAGTGCCGTTTGTCCATCATTTACCTTTGATTAAATGCCAGGTGACACTGCTCTCTGATTTGTCCTTCTGAAGTCTGTAGTGTAGTGAATAAGGTCCTGTAGTTAGTATTAGTGCAAATTAGAATGGTTAAAAAGAAGCTTCTTTGGTTTGTTTTGAAATAGTTGGAGTGCTGGGCGAAGTGGCCCACACCTGTAATCTCAGCACTCAGGGAGGCAGAGGCAGGTGGATCTCTGAGTTTGAGGCCAGCCTGGTCTACAGAGTGAGTCTAGTACATGGAGAAACCCTGCAAAAAAAAAAGGAAAGAAAGAAAAGTAGGCCAAGCTCCTTTCTGCCTAGTATAGGCCACACAGTCCTTTAAATATGTTATGTTACATAATATTTGTAGTAGTGCTTATAAATGTTGATTTATATTAATGTAATTATGCTACATATGTTCAAAATAACATTTACAAATGAATACACCCATGCACACATGCACACATAAAAATAAGATTTACATGTAATCATTGTCTATAAATACTAATATAATTATGTATTATATGTGCTGTATATATAATAGAAACACAGGCACATTAGCTACTATATCACATATACTAGTCTACTGATATACACACATAAATACATATTTGGAAGTACTTTGGATGATAGGATGTATTGAACAAAAGGTAAAAGAAATGGTGAGTGGAATGATCAATTACTCAGAATACTAAAAAAGAGTCACTTCTTCCTTTCTTCCTTCCCTCCTTCCTTCCTTTCCCTTCCTTCTTCTTTAAAAATATTTTTTAATTTATTACAATTTATTCACTTTGTATCCCAGCTGTAGCTCTCTCCCTCATCCTTTCCCAATCCCACCCTTCTTCCCTCTTCTCCTCCCATGCCCCAGACCACTGATAGGGGAGGTCCTCCTCCCCTTCCATCTGACCCCAGCCTATCCGGTCTCATCAGAACTGTCTGCATTGTCTTCCTCTGTGGCCTGATAGGGCTGCAACCCCCTCAGGGGAGAGGTGCTCAAAGAGCCAGACACTGAGTTCATGTCAAAGACAGCACCTGTTCCCATTACTAGGGATCCTTCTTGGAGACTGAGCTGCCATGGGCTACATCTGTGCAGGGGACAAGACAGGAGCCTATCCACAGAGAGCCTCTGAAACACTCTCTCCAGTAGGCTATTAAAGCAGATGCTGAGACTCATAGCCAAACTTTGGGCAGAGTGTAGGAAATATTATGAAAGAACGAGTAGATAGAAAGACCTGGAGGGGACTCAAGCTCTACAAGGAGAGCGACAAAACCAAAAAATATGGGCACAGGGGTCTTTTCTGAGACTGATTCTCCAACCAAGGACCATCCATGGCAATAACCTTCTTCTCTTTTTTAACTTATGTTTTTATTAACCCTGTGCAGACACTGAGACAAGGGAGGCTATCTTACCTCTCCTCAGTATCACATGAATATTCAGTATGGAAATTTACATTGAACCCAGGCAGTATGGTTGGAAATTTTGAATGATTTCAACTACTGCAGTACTCTCAAAATCTGATTTGGGGGGAACTATTTTGTGGTAGACTTTAGTATCACATGGGATAATGCAATAGCATTTGTGTTGAGAGTTTTCTGCTAGTTTATCCATTAAACTGGTTGAATTTTTCATCAACCAAAGAGCGGCGATTGTGCATCTTTCCAGGCACAAAGTGATGCTACCATAACATCTAGTCAAACTATTATTCCTCACATTGTGTGATTCAGCTGTTACTTCTGGTTCTCTTTGACAAATGTAGGTGGTGCAAGGTATATTCCTCTAGAACAGAAGAAAGTTAAGGTTTTATACTGACTAACTTTGTTTAAGATGGATGCTGCAGCTCTTAGGTATTTAAGTGCTAAGTGTATTGTTTATGTGAAATTGCTATCCTTCAGCAGTTGTTTGCCCCAAGGATTTGGGGTGTACTTAAGATTTTTATGTTCATGGAGTATACTGCACTTGTAGTTAAATGTTCTATAAACGTCAAAAGGAAATTTATAGCAATGAAGTATTTTGTGCTTAGATTTTGTTGTTATTGCCTTGTAAAAGCTATTACATAAGGTTGTAAGTGTACTTGAGTGAATTATGATAAGAACTGGTTAAGAGAGTTCTCCCTCTCTTCTTCTGTCTCTCAATTCAATCCCTTTTTCTCTCCCTCCTCTCTTTTCTCCTTTCTTCACTCTTTCTACTCTTCTTTGTCCTTCTTTCTGTATTTGGTGCTAGCAGTCAAGCCTGGAGACCCAAGCAAGTTAGGTAAGCATACCACAGTCAAACCATACCCACAGCCATAAGGAAGAAACCACTAAAACTACACACATGATAACATTCTCTGATCTTATTTGTCTGACATCTGATAGAAAATAATAAACTTCCCCCTTTCCATAGCTACTGAAATATCCTAAGGTTTATTCTAGACCTTGGTCCAACACCCTATCCTTTAGTAGTCTATCAAATGGCTCTATGAAACATCTTCAGTCACTTTGAGCCCAATATGGTACACATAAGGAGTCAATTAAGCTTGCATTGTAATTACTTACGAGTTTAGTGCAACATCAAATAAATACTCTCACCATTTCTGAAGGTATCAATTAAAACAGAAGATAAAATCCACTTCAATCATTTCTTTGATACTGTAGACCTAAGCAAAAGGGAAGGTTAGGATACCATGGGTGCCAATTAAAAAGTTCCAAATTGTTCTTGTTTTGAGACCTGACCACAGGATATATGAAAAGTGATGCCTAGATGAACTATGCGATTCACATGAAGCCTGGAGAGAAGCCATCTTTTTTGGTGAAAAGAACAGCATGTCTCTTACAGGTTTTAAAATATATCATAATAGATAAAGTGAACCTGTAGCTATGGAATGAAAAGAAAAGAAAGCTTGTAATTCTAGAGATCTGAGCACTTTTTGCCTGATATATGTTATAATTATCCCAATTTCTCATTGGCAGTAATGATGATAGAATCAATGGAAGTCTTTCTTGGCAGCTATATGTGTAGATTTTTAGAACATTGGAAAATAGAAGTTAACAACAAGCCACTTTAGCCCAATTAAATGCTAGCAATGTATAAGTAGTTCATTTTTTACTATGTAGAAACTTTTAAAGAAGAAGAATAAATGTTATTGGGACCTATACTATCTGAGTGTCAGAGTCTCTGTTGCTAGTCCCGCTTTCCTGCAACTAGTGATGCCTCTGCTTGACTCTCACCTCAAGTCACTCATTACACTCAGGTAGGACTTAGGCTCTGAAGTGGAAAGGAATTCACACTTAATATGCATTTTGTTGTTATTTTAGCCTCAGTATCTCCAGATATTGCGTTTTGACTCTATGCAAAAGATTTTATATAATAAAACTCATGAACTACATATCATTTCTTCACAATTTTTAGATGTAGCAAATTTTCATGCTGCAAAATTGTAGCCTGTTAGTATTCCAAAGCTGTATTGAGGGTCTCTCATTCATCACATTATCCTCTTAACAAATGTTCAATATATGTCTTACACTAGGTAAGTGAGAGCATAAGCATTATAATTCCCTGAATAGGTAACATATGTCCAAGTGAGTACTTTATGGGACTTCTGGTTGGGAGTCGCTTGTTTCCTGTCCATAGTTCCATCCACTCTGTCCTGCAGTTCTGTGTCCTGTTAAAAACATCCTTCAGGTATCTAAGTCCCCAGTCTGTTTTAACAATTTAGTAAGTAACAGTGGCTTCCTAGGATCAACAATAATTTGCATAAACAACAATTTCCAGATTTGCAGATTGAGTTGTCATCTAGGCCAAGCTGAAATGGTAAAACTGTGAAACATTGCTATGAGTTAAAGGGGGCTGATATTGGATCATTTTCCCTGCAAAGACCCTTTAAATATAGTGCAACACCCAAATACCATTAATGCCAAGTAGGATCTAATGCTAGCATAATTCTTGACAATTCTGGCACCCACTTATCAGAGAGAGACTTCTGTTCTATGCCAGTAAAAAAAAAATCTACCTATGAGGTTTTTTTCGGTCCCCAGAAATCTCTGACTTGACCATCTGTACCAACCAATACTTCCTCTCAAATGGACTTTCTTTGTTGACCTATCACAACTTACTTTTTAAAACTTATTTGTTTATGTACTTTTTATCATGTTTAGTGTTTTCCCTGGATGTATGTATGCACACCACATGTGGGGCTTGTTTCCTTGGAGGCCAGAGGAGGCTGTCACATGCCTTGGAACTGGAGTTCCAGATGGCTGTGAGCCGTCTTGTGGGTACTGGATCTGAACTCAGGTTCTTCTAAAGGTCCAGCAGTTTCTTTAACCTCTGAGCCACCTCTCCATCCTTTCAGTCTGTTTCTTATTGCATCCACTCCACAGTACCTTCTTATATATGTATCAACCTTCTCTTCCATCATGAGGACTGTAGGTTGCTTTTAACTCTGACCTTTCCACAGAAACCTTCCAGTTTCGCATGCAGGGGTAGGCAAGATTCCAGGAAGCACCGAGAATGGAGAAGTCGCGGCTACTGCATGCCCTCACTAGAAAAGTGCTAGCAATGGGTCTCCAGGACGATGGCTGCTATACTTAGCTCTATAATTCTACTACTTCCTAGACTTCATGGCAAGGGCACTGGGTATCCACTTGTTTCTTTATTACAGGTTGGTATTCCAGGTTTATCTCCTTTGAAAGGTGTTCATAAATAGCTGTATCAGTTACTTTCTGTTCCTGTGATAAAAACATAATGACCAAGGCAACTTACAGAGGAAAGGTTTAACTGGTTTTATAGTTCCAGAGGGATAAGAATCCATCATGGCAGGGAGGCATGGGGGCAAGCAGCAGGAATGTCACCAGATGGTGAATGCTTAGGGCTCACATCTCTCACAGAAAGCACAAAGCTCACTGGAAATGATACAAGTCATAAAACTCTCGAGGCAGGGAGGGATTTATGGGGGGATGCAAAGTGAATAAAGTGTTATTAATAAAAAAATAAAGTGTCTTTAACATATGAAACTCAAAAAAAGAAGAAGAAGAAAAAAAAAAACCTCTCAAGGCACCCCCCCCCCCCACCGCCAGTGACATACTGCCTCTAACAAGGCCACACCTTCTCAATCTTCCCAAACCAACACCACAAACTGTGGAAAAAGTATTCAAATACATGAGCGTATGGAGGGCAGTCTCATTCCATAACACACTGGCAGATTGTCTTTTCTTACTCGTAAACATTGCCTGCCGGGTCTGTGGATGAGCCAGAAGGGAAGGAGCAGGCCTCATTTCATGCTAAAACAATACTCATTAACTTAGAGACTGATCGTTGACATGAACAATCAAAGAACTGTGTGGGGATAAACTGAAGTAGGCATCACTTGGGAACATCTGTTATACTGTGTAAAAGTATCCTTCCCCTAAAGGGTCCTGTCTAAGCCACTAAAATTCAGGAGAGACAAGAACTGAGAAGCAGCAGCAGAATCCTTGTACCACTTAGCACTTATTCCCCCCCAAGCATACAAGGCTCAAGTGGGCAAAAATCATGTACATAATAACACTTGCTGAAGTGTTAATGAAATGTGAATTTTGTGGACAGGTTGGTTGTTGCCATCACAGGTGCAGAGAGGCTTCAAGCTCCTGTTGTACTTATTGACTGACTTGCTAGCTTTGCTATATTATCGGGGACAGTGTACAGATTGTGTGGTTATTAAATGAATACAAATATGAAGAGGTCTTTATTAATAAAGCCAATTAGCATGCTCTCCCCTGGTAAGGGCCACATCTCCATTCCCACCTTTCCTCCGTTGCTTATATGGCTTTTTGTAGACTTGAAGCCTCTTGGGCTTTCCCTTATCCAGTTTGGCATGTTCATTAGCATTATCTTTGTTTGGTTCACATCTGGGGATCCTTTGAGTAGAATGGATTCTGCCCAAAGTGTACCAGCCTTGATGAAAAGCTAGCAAGTATCACTTTACCCAGGATTTTGATAAAATTGTTCAGGGATATTTCTTTCTCTAGTTGTGAGGAGAGCTCTGCAGCCTCCATCTTTCCAGCTCACAGTACAGCAAAGAGTCACTTTGTAATTTTGTTACATTATTACAATGCAATGTCATTGGAGAGGAGTCATTTTGTAATTGTACCTATTTGTAATATGGTATCACCTACATAAACTTCCTTCCAATCTACACTCCCACAGGATGACCTGCTCTTTCAGTTCTCTGATGGGTTGTAATTTTATGCAGCACCTTTCATTCAGTGTTAGTAAGTATTGTTGCCACTCGCCCTGGGGAGGCTTACCTCCAGTAATTATTACTTAAGTAATAATGCTGTTAACTGCTGTGAGAGAAAAGATAAAGCTTGTGAAATTATGACTGCTAATACTGTTGGTGTTACTTAATTTAAAAAATTACAGTGTTTCACAAATGAGAACATCTTAAAATATGGTCCACAATTTGCATTTTCTGAATGAAGATAATTTGCTAATTTTAACATCTTTTTTTTTCTTTTTTTGATCCCACTGCACTGTTATTCCCAAAGCTCAGGCAGACATGCATTGATATCCAGACGGGATTTTTCACTGTTTCACCTAGCAAGCTCTTTTTCTTCAAATGAGGTCAGCTCTAAGTAGGTCACTCTAAATTATAAATATACTGGATGGTGGTATTCTGTCATTTGTGGAAACTTCTCTGCTTACAGGTATTGAGATGTAGGCTGTATGAATTATGTATAGTGATGAAGATGCGGGATGAGATGCTCATGCTCTCTGAGGTGCCGCTCAGGTATGTTTTAAAAGACGAGCAAAGCCTTGAGTGGCGAGTCAGTCTCCACTTTCACGTTAAGTGACTGAATGGCCCTGCTGGAAAATGCCGAGTTTTAAAACATAACCTTCCACCCAGTGGAGAACGCCAGCTTCGGCCGCCACGGAACTTCATTTTGTCTGTTTATCCCCTCTCTCTGGGTTCTGAGTTCTAAACAAAATCCACACCAGAGCCCAAGGCAGGACCTTTGTTCAAATAGTTTCCTCGTATGTGCTCGAAGTCCTGCTTATTTATAAATAGTCTAAAATAAATAGAAATTGTACTAATACACCGATTTTATATTCTCTAGGAAGGACATGAAAGCAGTAGAGTTGGGGACAGACGTGGTAGGGGAGAGCGAACTCCGCAGGAGAATGAGTGATGGTGCTGTTTTCCTAGTCAGTGAGCATTAATCGGGCGCCTCTCATCTGATGTTTCCATTGCTTACCGTGTCCACAACACTTCATTGACTTGTCTATAAGAGTGAGGGTTAGAGTCAATGAAGGGATGACAACAGAAGTATGGAGAGCAAGCCCAGGGGGATCGTAGAAACTAGGGGAGTGTGGATTTTAATTCAGAAGTTTTGAGAAAGCAGCTGTGCAGGAGCAGCAACTTTTGATGCGGAGTGGATCTTGACAGAAGCTCAGATCCCTGATATTTCAGTGCTGTTCATTTTGTCAACACAGAGGCGAGATAGAGTCTTATGGGATTAAGAAACTCCAGTGCTAAAAATATAGTTTGACATTTCTTGAATGCACTTGACAAGACTCCACATAAAATTGCATTAGTATTCTTTCCAGTTAAGAGAAGAATTTTAAAGGAGACTGAGTTCTTTTATTCAAATTCACACTTAATTTTTGGTTGCCTTGACATCTAAAAATCATATACGATTTGGTCTCAAATGTTAAGTGTATTATGGTATTTTAGCATGAGTGGAAAATTTTGAAGTATAGAAGTAATAGTATGTCAAAAATAAATTGGATTTATGAACATAAAAAAATGCAAGAAGCCCTGAAAAAGCCAATTACACCAATTCTGCACAATTAGACTTCAACACAACAGGTACATGATTGCCAGCAGTGTCTCGGTGTCTTAGAGTGATATACATCTGGCTGACAGATTGTAGGTATTCTATAAGTGGAGAAGAATGGCTGTGGATGAGCAAGGTGCAGAGTACAAAATGCCAAACCAGTCCTTGGTGTTGGCTTGCTGTAGGCATGAAAGCTAATGCTGACAGGGTGGGCATCTGCAGAGAAGGCTGCCAGGAAGAAGAGGTCGGAGCAAATGAGCGGTATTTGATGGGGAGAGAGCTGGAGAGGACCGGCAGCAGAAGCTACAATTGGCAGTCAGTAATCACCAAATATTGTAGCCATATTCAGTGGCAGGCTGGTATCTGCAGAGCAGCATAATCTAAGTCTTTCTTGTCAGATACATTGCCAATCACTGTCTTAAAACCCAGGCCTGCTTTGACTTTCCTTTCCTTTGAAAAACAGCATTTGTCAGTTTGTTAGACGCTCACTCTTGCTGTTTAGCTTCAGGAAAAACAGACTGCAATGTCCGATCACATTATTTACTTTTTAAAGACCAAAAAAAAAAAAAAAAGCAAAAAAAAAAAAAAACCTTCAGATGGTTTAGTTTTCAAAATCCAGTGCAAAAGTTTGAATGGTTAACCAAGCTGAAACACTCATGGTTCTGCTCTTCTGAGAGTTTACTAAATGGCAGGCTTTCTTTGGGTGTTAGTGTTTTATTCCCTTGAAATTCCTAAGTATATTATATAGCCAGATAGTTATTAGATTTGGTGTTCAACTGTGAGGCATGTAATTTCTTCATGTCTACAAATTAGTACTGACACTTTAAGCCCACGAAGAACTGTTCTTTTCCCCAGGCATGCTACAGAAAGCCAACACAATGACATTATTATTATTTATTAATTTGGAATTTTGTAAAAATTATATTGACAGAATGAGCTAATTTGAGATGGTCCTCGAATATACCAAAAATTCATTTGAATAAGACTCCACAGTACCAGATGCCTGATGAGGAACAAGGTGCTGGCGTGGAGACAGAAGGCATAGAAACACATGTATGCTACTTGGGACAGTGTTTATCTCCACCAAGGTTGCCAATTTCAGATCACAGAGTGGGTGCGAGCAGAAGCTCTGTGCAGAGGGCAAGGCTGAGACAGCAGTGGCAGATTGTGAACCAGTGGGAACTTGTTACTCACCTGCAAGGCAACATGGCATTTCCTGAAGGCGTTCCAGGGGTAAAGATAAACCCAGAGGATGTGGAGCTGAATAACCCTTCCCTAGAGAAGGGCTCCTGCCTGTGTCAACAGCCTGGACTCCGAGGCACCAAGACAGTCCCATCATAGATTACTGAGCATCTACATGACTTTGTTTGGATTGTATCTCAATGAAACATGCAATTTAAATAATCTACAAAAGAATAAAGGATAAATATCCAGTTTCTTCACTTTTCCCTTTCCTTATAAAAATGTATTTAAAAATAAATTATAACAGCAATTTAAAAAATCCATGAATGAAGTTTGCTTTGAGGAAGGCTGCTTTTTAGAACGTTAAATATTTTATTTGTACTTAAAGTTTTGGGACTACAGCCATCTGTCAATGTTGGGTTTCATTACACTGTTTAAGACATCACCCGGCCAGTGCTGTGATGAGCACTGGTGGTTTAGAATGTGTTCTCAGAGCTGCCTCTAACCATGACAATGTGGAAAGCATTCAAGCATTCGGCCTGACAGTCCAGAAACCTTTCTAAATATTTCTCACCTATTGAGCAAATGGTGTGACCCAATTCTATCAGGTCCATTTTATTATTATTATTATTCCTATTTTACAGTTTAGGGAATGACACAGTAGAACAAAGGTTGAATTTGATCAACAAATTTGATTGGTTTGAGCAGTGAGGTACTTTGTGTTTTGTATAGTACTCCACAATAGGGTTCTTTCACTCAAAATTTAGCATCAACACAGCTTAGTCACTAGAAGTTTGTGGAGAAGGCTTGGATGAAATCTCTGAAGACTGCTGTAGATGGCCCTCTCAGAGTAGACAGAAAAAAAATAAAAAGGTAAAGATAATTGTTTTCTATTATTAGTAGGATTAACCTGGAGCTGGGTTCAAGTTCTATCCTGCGGCTTACTAATAAGACCTAAGCCCTTGTTTCCTTATTGGTAAACTGATACATCTTTGTAAATCACCTGGCGTGGAACATGCATTATAAACGCCCTCATAAGTGATAGTTATTATGGGCTGGAGATGTTTCAGTGAGGGTGCACCTCTGTAAGCAAGAGGTCCTGAATTTGGTCTACAAGCAGCCACATAGGAAGCTAGCTATGTCTGCATATGCCCACAGCCTGCCATTGGAAACTCATGGCTAGCCAGCCATGCCTGAACAGTTTGCTTCTGGTTCAGTGAGAAACACTTTTGCAAGGCAAGAGGACATGCAAGGGCCTAAGGTGTATACATAGGTCATACACACACATGCACGCTCATGTGCACGCACTATACTCACACACATACCCCCACACATGATATAAAAGAAATGATAGCTATTCCCATTTTTTTTTCTATTTCCTTGCTGAGAGAGGTTGTGTGAATTAAATTAGTGGGATCCAATGTGTCCTTACCTGTGAATGTGTGTGCATATGACGTAGGTTTGCGGTGTGTGACAATCAGCACGGAGAGTTCATGTGGCCGAGCAGAGCACACAGAGCAATGCCCGGCCTGTGGAAAGTGCTGACATGGTAGCATCTTCTTCCTGCCTTTGCATGTTTGCTGTGGTCATGTTCAGGCTATTATTCTATTCTACCTCTGTTGCTGCTCGTACTGATTTATGGTTATACCTGGTGAATTCACTTTTTAAATTTTATTGTGTGACTGGGCATGCACAGTTAAGCTAACCCTGGTCACCAGGAGGGCGGGGATTATGTGGTGGGAGTCATGTTACATGCTGGTTTGAAGCATCTAAGGAATATGCGGGTACCAGTCCTTGGATGTAGAAGTTATGTTGGCTCAGTGGAGTCACGTGGGTATCATTGGGATATGCTGATCATAAGAAACCACTGAAGCGAAAAGGGGAGGGGGCTGTACTAGAACACGAAAGAACATGGACATTGGTGAGTAGTGTAGCAGAATGAAGCCGAGAGTGGAGTTTGTGGGTCACCCTGGCAATCTAACACCATTCAGTTCTTCTGTAACAATGACACAGTGCCCTTCATTAGTCCTTTCTATGGGCTTTGCTGATACTGATTCTTGGCCCCATGCCGAATTCTCTTAGTATTCCCCAACATGCTGGATTTGCTCCAGGAGTGGCGGGTGCTTCCCTGTCCTTGGGGCATCTTTTGTTTTACTTCCTAGACCTGAATGGCATTGGAAAACACAAACAATCTTATCTCTTTTCTGTTAAGGTGCTTTCATATGTCATTCAGCCTGTCTCAAACCCTCATAGAATGGTCTGTCACGTCCGTTGTTGATACTTAGATATTGGTTGAGCAGTTTATAATACCCAAATCTTAACTGCTTTTACAAGCTATTGTATCTTGACCTTTCGTTGTCTGTTTCAGATGTATCTGTTTATTGTAGCATTAAGATTCGACGAGTGAATAAATGAGGGAGGTAATGATAGATCTCAGATGTGTGAATACTGATCACACTGGTTCTTGCACGCATTCATCTCTGATATCACCGTGCTTCTAATTTATAAAAACAGACTAATATATATTTAATTAATTGCATGACCTTTCCTTTAGATATTGCAAGATGGCTATTCTCAAATTAGTTAATGAGCCAAAGATTCCAAACAGCCTCTTCCAGGTGATTTTTATAACCTAGTGAAGTCCACATTGGGTGATTTTTGTATGTAGTGACAATCAGTCATCCTTGAGCAGTCTGTGACCAGAGGAACTTCCTGCTCACCTCTCTCTTCCTTCTGTCTTGCTCGGAGAAGAAGCTATCCTTTGGTAAAACTGGGTTAGGGAATGTTAGAGATGGCTTAGTACAAGACTTAATAACATTTTTTGTTCTTAAACTGGGAGAGGGAATGTGCATTTTCTTTAGTCCTGTAGCCTCTGGAAGACTGACCAACCTCCAGCAGAAGTACACACATCCAAAAGTTGTGCAAATTGGATGCAATAGGTTTTAAAACAAAAGGACAGAAAGGTAGGTGTTTAAGGAAGGGGTGGATCGAGGAGGAATTGGGATGGGGTGAATAGGATCAAAGCATGTTATCCAAAAGTGTTAAAGGGCTAACAGAAAAAAGTCAAAGAAAAAGGAAGCTGCAAAATGCCATGTCCTGGGTAGTGCTCTAGTAGATTGTATGAGATAAACACAATCCATCTTTTTATGCATCTGAGGTTATTGTAATGACTCCCAATATACCAGCCCAAATGACTTTTCCTCAAACATTTTCTTTTCTCTTGAGTTGCATCCTATATATGAATTAGGGAGATTCCAAGATAATTACACTAGTTTTTGATGGCCCCAAAAGGGGTGGGCATCAGAGAAAGGTAAAGTTGAACTGAAAGGCTTTCTCCATCCTCAGTGATTCTGGAAGTGGAAGAGGACAGGCTTCGGAGCACCTGGAGTAAGGACATAAACCAAAGTCAGAATGAAACTACAAGAATCTGGAAAATTCTTGACAAAAGCTGGAAATATAGGAGCAAGAATTGAAAAGGAAAACACTGGCCTAAGGCATTCCTTTAAGCCGAAGCATAATACACTAATTCCTGAGTGAGGGGACCCATAGTCCATCCTGGTGGAGTGGTAAGTTGAGTCAGAAGGCATGAACAGAGTTTAGCCTGTCAGCACTCAAGATCCCTTCAACCGCCATCTGAATGGGACAGTTTGACCACATCTGTGCTTAGAAAGATCAAAATCTTCAGTTGATTCAAAGACTAAAAATGTTTTCTATGGAAATTACTTTTGGTGTGGGGGTAATCACCAGCGGTTTCTGTAGGGAAATTGAAGATTCACACTGTATGTAAAGCAAATGTAGCCAAAGTGGGGAAAACAGACTTTCCCCACACTGCAATCAAGGGGTAACTAGCCTCGAATGGAAAGCCTTGTGCTTGACAATGAGTTCAGTCTTTACGGAATGAACTCCACAGACTGGTGTTTTCTAAATGGATGTATCAGCATGCTTTATTACAGAAGCAGCCATGCAGCCATAAGCAAAATAAAGATAGATAGATAGATAGATAGATAGATAGATAGATAGATAGATAGATAGATAGATACATACATACATACATACATACATAGATACATAGATAGATAGATAGATACATAGATAGATAGATACATAGATAGATACATAGATAGGTAGGTAGGTAGACAGACAGACAGACAGACAGACAGACAGACAGACAGACAGACAGATATATTTAGCCCTCCAGGTAGGCTCTTAGGTTCCTATTAATCTTCCTTCAAAATCTTCCATTTTTGATCAAGAGAGACAAATCTGATCCAGAATCTAATGTTTCCCAAGTACTTTTGCCTTATAAACAAGCCACTCCATTCAAGTACACAAGCTGTCTTATCAGACACTTATCAACACTAGAATTGACCCAAATTTGAAGCCTACAGTCTTCTGTTCCTTATCTGCACTATTTCCACCCCACTGTAGATGCTTAGTAGATTGTGTTGAATGGGTGAACTACTTGTGCATCAATTCATCAAAAATGTTAATCTCATAAGGGTTTTTGCCATTGTGGGAGCTATCTACTTTATTACCCCAGAGTTTCAGTTCCACGCACAAGGATAGGTCCCAGGGTGTACACAGTGAAATGGATTTCATTTTATTTGAACTTAATGTCTCAAATAGCACATTGGGTGTTTTCATGGATGCATCTACTGCCAAGTCCTTGATTATGGGGCTGATTTGTAGGTCTGTTGTACATAGAGAGTTGGCCTGGCATCACTCATGCCCACCTGAGATACCTGGAGCCCTTCTGAGGCTCATGTGCAGTCCTTTTGCCCCAGGTATAATAATGGAACTTGAAATTTATGGAGTAGAAAGAACAAAACTCATAGCGCCCATTTCATCTCTGCCATTTTAAAGGTAGCAAGGAATGTGCCCAGCTTCAATTCTTTGGTTCTCCGGGGTATGGGTAGCACTTTGTTCAATAGGAACTGTGCCTGTGCCTGTATAGCATGGGTCTGGCTTCAATGAAGCCCCAGCACAGCCAGAACTGCAAATTACCTACCCTCTGCAAGTGTCCTTTTCTTTCCTACGTGCCCATATTGAATTAGACTAGGTAGGAAAATCCTGGATCTGCAAAGCTGTTGGATAGCTTAGAGAATCTATTATTTTGAACAGTTTTCCTCCAAAACATTTTGTTTTTTTTTTCAAGACATATAAGGTCATATAGGTCATAAAGCAGAAGGAATGATGGGAAATATATGAGAAAATTTGCTCATATTCCTATTACCATGTGAAAACCACAGTTTACATTTGATGTATTTTCTTTTCAAACTTTTTTTCTTTTCAACTGAGTATTCTGATAATATGAATAGTGTTATTAAATTATTTTCTGAATTGTTTCTGTGGAACTGGAAATGAACCCAGGTGCTTCAGCATGCTAGGCGAGCACCCCACTCTTTTCTAAGCGAAGATCTTGTCACATGCTTAGTCATTTTACCAGCTGTGCCATCTTCCCAGGGAGCATGTTATTTTCTTTATAAAACTTCTCTTTATTTGGGCTTTAGAATCGAGATGTCTGTAGTTAAAATGTCATCTAAGCCAGCTATTCATGACACAAAAGCATTGGGCGTTTTCCAGGACACAGCTCAGAGGTGTCTGTCACTTTCTGTGTGGAACTCTTGCTATAATGATGTCAAGAATGTCCCTTTCTCTCTAAATTGAATCACTTAAACACTAAGTACCCATACCCCCATTCCTCAGCCACTGTCAGCTACCACTGTACTCTCTGACCCCCTGGACACAGCTATTCCACCTATGTGATCAAACTACTGTGCATCACACTATTTATGTCTGTCTCATTCCACCTAACGTAACACTTCCCAGGTTCATTCATATTGTTGTATGCCTCAGAATTCCATTTCTGTTAAAGGTTAAATATTATTACAGCATTTTATGTATTTGGCCATTGAGGGCTATTTGGATGGCTTTCAGGCTTTGGCTATCATGGAGACTTCTGCAAACATGGCTGTACAATTTTGTTTCTAAATTCCTGCTGTCAGGCAGTGAGCTTGCTGGCTTCTACAGCCATTCTGGGTTGCAGTCTTTATGGAAACACATTCTCCCCCCTGGCAGTTGATGCTCAGTTTGTGTCTCCACAGCAACTCACAGGATTGTAGCTTCTTGATCATCTCCAATGAATATCTGTAGGATGAATGAATCAGTAATATGCTTCTGTTCATTTGAGGGGTTTCAGTATTTATCTTGTCACTCCTTAGTGACAAGCACATGATTTTTTTTTTTAATTCATGGAGTGCTGTCAACTTCAGTAGAGTTTAGCACTAAAATGTATTTCAAATGTATTTGTGATGGATAATTTAATTTTATCCTTACACAGCAGATGAAGGAAGAAAGTTCAAGGAACTCAACCTAGAGTTAAAGGAAATTTGTCTGGCAGCTTGCTTTCAATATTCAAGCAGGCACTGATGCATCAGAACCAAAAGGGAACATTTTCCCTTTCAACAGGATCTGCGTATGGAGATTAAGTTTTTGGTGTTCACTTGGCTGTACTAGCTTTTCTGTATTATATGCAGGACATCATGTATCCTGTGGAACTCCTGCTGCAGGCTGAACCATGCTTTAGAGTGGAATCAAAAATTTCATGAAACACAGCAGGGATAGAATAAGAAAGCTTAATGCATAAGGGACAGCAAAGGAGAGTAAGGTCGAGCACAGTGGACAGCTGGCTCACCAAGGAAAGGACTGGGTTCCTCGTGTGCAGTGGCTGAGCCCATCATGTCACTCATGTTGTAAAACCACTCTTGAGCAACATTTCTCAGGCTAAAAATAAATGAATAAATAAATAAACGAGGCATATCCAGTAAGAGTCCAGAAAGAGTTCTTGTGGGACCATTTAGGTTGCAATGCACTGTCTTGTCATTTCAACACAGAAAATTGTTTTAACGCAGAAAGACACACAACTTTTTGCACTAAATGGTGTAGTCCCTAAGTCTGTAAGCATTGTTAGGTAAGAAGATTTGCTGGGAAAAATATTATAGACCATCTGTCTTTCTTTTCTCCTTCCTACAATGGGTTTATCATTGCAGCTCATTATTGTTCAGTGCATAACGGGAAGGCTCCTTGCAGAGTCTTCACCTAACGCTTATAACAGTCCACTCTTTCCACAAACACAATCCCAGGCCTGGGTGGTAATGGGAATATATATTTATTCACAGCTGATTTATGTTCTCCATTTGCCTGTGGCTGTGTCTCTGCAGGCAGAGCAAAGCAATTGTTACAACTTTAATTAATGGCCAGGTGCTGAGTGTGCTTACCCTGAACACCTAACATTTCTTCTTTCTCTCAGATCTTTGCCTCACCCAATTCACTATGCCCCCAGGAAAGCTATTAATAATTTAATCTTCACAGCCTATAAGTTGGGGACTGGTTGAGGTATAAACTGATTAAAGTGTACCCTTAAAAATCATCCATTTAATTATAGTTTCTCGGTTTCTGAGAATGTAATGATCGTTTTGGTAATTTCATGGCCGTTGTGTTCTTTGTGACAGACTTGGCAATTACATATGTACACTAGTTTGGGTTCTCACTGCTTCATGGTAAAACCTAGGCTTTCTGTTAGAGCAGTGGTTCTCAATCTTCCTAATGCTATGACCCATTGTTAGGAGGTGGGGGTGTCTCTGACTCGTTTGCCTTTTCTTGTGAACCTTTTCCTTGTCCAACTTTGGTATGAGGGTGTATGTCTAGTCTTATTGCATCCTGTTATGCCATGTTTGGTTGATGTCACTGAAGAGTCCTGCTCTTTTCTGAAGTGAAATGGAGGAGCAGGGGATCTGCGGGAGGTAGGGGTGGGAACCAGAGTAAGACGAGGGAGTGGAGGCTTTAATTAGGCTGTATTACATGAGAGAATACTGTAATGTTGCTACTGTTATGAATCGTAATTTAAATATATGTTTTTCTATGGTCTTAGGCAACTACTGTGAAAGAGTCATTCAGCCCTCAAAGCTGTCATGACCATACGGGTAGAGAACCACTTTCTTAGAGAGTCCAACTACTTGGAAGTGTTCCCTCAGTGACTTACAATTACCTTTCTTGAACTTATCTTCTGTGACTATTGTGGCCATACCATCACTTTTGCCTTCATATGACTTCTTCCTTCCTTCCTCCCTTCCTTCCTTCCTTCCTTCCTTCCTTCCTTCCTTCCTTCCTTCCTTCCTTCCCTTTTATTTAATGTTAGGTCAGTCACCTAAGTTTTTATCTTTTTCTAGGAAAGTGCCTACAACTTCAGTTACTTCTCAAATGTCTTCAAGCTTCCTCAGTATCTGTTCCACTTATTAATCTTTTCTATAATGCAGGCTCATCTGGAATGGTGGAAGAAAACAGACCTACATTGTAATTCATTACTTCAGTTTTGGCCTGACTGACAAAAAGAACTAAGCTAGAACTTCTCATGCATCATGATTTCTGTTAATTTATCTCAGTATTTCCTTCCTTTATGATATTCTTTATGATAACTGCATATAGCTTTGTTGCTTAGTGGAAGCTAAACATTGTCACATCACTTTGTCACCACTAAGCTGTACCTCTCCAGTGTTGTACCTAAGTTTGCATTGATTATGATAATAGAAACTTTTAGCTAACAATATGTATTTTGATCTCTTAAGATCCACGACATTTCTATATCTAGTTGATTACCTCTGCCTATTCCCTCTGGCACACAGAACTGAACATTTTTGGCTAATTCATAGGCTAATATAGTAAATCTCAGCATTCCATCATTTCATTAGTCAGTTTGGGTTAGGGACAGTCAGTCAGTTAAAACCTATTTCTATCACACCGTGATTAAAAGCATGGGTTTAAAAGCCGGCAGAGCTCCTGGATATGGTCTTCTAACCTACCACATAAATCAATAATATTTTAATTGCCCTTGATTATCCATGCAAGCTGTCTGTGCTCTGATGGTCTTCCTTTTCAAAGGAAATATCTCCTTTGAAGATTCTGGAAAACACTTTATAAAACACACATCTCAGCATTATGCCCAGCACGTAGTAAACATCTCACCCCAGTGATTTTTATTGCTGCATCTACCTGCTGAAGCTCAGGCTGTGGCAGGAACCTCACAGCTCAGTTGTACTAATTGGCAAAATGTGCTGATTCAGCTCCTTAGATGTCTAGTTAAATAAAAGCTCATTTCACTGAACTTATTAGTTTAAAATATCTTCTTAGAGTCAGTAATTAGTTTCTTTAGGTTAATAGATGCCTTCACTTGACTATTTTCATATTGTAGTTAATAAAATACTCTTATGAATAATTATCTATAACTTTCACATATTTACAGAATGTATGCGTGTGTACACGCAAAATCATGTGAGATTTAGAACATTTAGAAATGTATTAATGGAAATACAGGAATTGCCAATGATCCCCAGGTAGAAGGAATTGATTAGAATTTTTATGTGTTTCTAGTGTTTGTCCCCTTATGTGGAAGAATTCTTTCCAGTGGCTATGTTAACTGGTAAATAAGTAAACATTCATTTAGGCATTATTCATTTAGGTGTTCCCTCTTAGAGGATAGGCGGTGATACTTTGTTATATATGACACAGTATGTAGGGGGGTAGTGAGGTCACAGTCAAGCTGGATAAAAATAAGGTCACAAAACATTAATGTGCAGCCAGGTTATGTGCTGAAAGGAGCATGGGAGAGAGGTCAGGCCCACATCTTCAGATTGAGTGTAGGCACAGAGGAAGTGAGGGAGCAGAAAATTTATAGCCAGTGTCCTCTTTTTCACATATTTATTGCTTGGCCAATTTCTTCAAACTCAGCCTGAGTTTTCTGAGCTTAAGACTAAAGTATATATCCCTGAACTAAGCTGGATTTTAAAACTGTTCCCCAAGAGTGTTGTCTTTGACTATTCAAGTGTCAATTTAGAAACTCGTGAAAGGCTCTGGGTAGACAAAATTGAGCTCACAACTGACCTTAAGATAGGAAAATTGACTTGTCCTATCTGGGGAGAGAAATAACATCAGATGAGTCCTTAAAAGCAAAAGCAAGGATCAGGAAAGCGAGTCCCAGAGATGTTTCAGGAAACAGGAAGTAGGAGGGCTTGCTGAGGCAAAGATTAGGAAGGACTTCCTATTGCCTACTTAAAGGTGGAGGAAGGAGTCCCAGGGGGGATCTCTAGAAGCTTGGGACAACTTCAACCTACATCACACAAGGAAATGGGTACTCTGGGCTCATAGAATAAGGGAACTCAGTTCTGTATATTAGCCAAATGAGTTTTAGAGCCACTCCATCCCCAGGGTCATCAGAAAGGAACATAGCTCCTTAAATCTTCTTTCTAGCTATGTGAACCATGTAACAGAAAATCATGGAACACCCTGTGCCTCACTGGACAGTGCAGCTGTGGAGTGATAAAGGGGTGTAGCTCTAAGGTACTAAATCTGTGCCATTATAGCAACAGCAGAGAGCCATATAATGTCCATTATTCCAAGCACAACCCCCCTCCCCCATTGGCCACAGCCCTTCAGAAATGTGCCCCTCTCTTTCTGTGTTTATTTGTTCCTTCCTTCCATCCTTTCTCCTCCCTTCCCTCCCTTCTTTCCTCTCTCCCTCCACCCCTGCCTTTCTTCCACTCCCTCATTTCTTTAACCTTATACACCCTCTGAGAAAAAAGCATGTTGTCCCTTTAGAGAAGCTTCCCTTGATGCTGGTCAGTGTATCTGCAGTGCTCTTTCTCATAGTGTTCTTTGCTTAACCCCCTCCCTTTGAGCTGTTCCACTTGGACTCATTGACTCATTTTTCTGTGTATCTCTTCAGGCTGAAATGCCTTTTGACGAAGGTTTATATCTTATCTGCCTTTGCATTTTAGTGAGTATTATGAAGTTCCCTGCACTAGGAGGCTCTCAAAGTATAATTGCTGAAATGATAACTGAGCAACAATTACTCCTGTGCTTGAGTCCAATGTGCTGGACCAAAATATTTGACCACAATGATTGGATAATTATGTCTGTCTACTTATGGAAGAATGTAGTGATGAAACATTCTCAGTTTTCATCTTTTTAAAACAAAATATATTTCACACTTTGCCACTTGTTATTTAAAGCTTCTAGAGAAAGCTAGTTCATAAAGGCAGAAGAGAAAAGCAAATTACCAATAACAGAAAAACAGAGTAAAGTCCATGGTGAAAAGACACTGGTTCTCAAAGAAAGCATTTGCCATGAATTCAGGTTGCATAAATATAACTTAGGTTATATTTTAGTAGTTGCTGAAATCATTCTTAGTTTATGTGGTACAAATACCTCAGTGTTAATTTCATGATGCTCCTTGATGCTATGACGTGGTGGTGTTCCAGTCTCTAGTCACTGACTGGACTCAGTAGGCCATTTGGGAAAAATAAAAACAGCCTGAACCTTAAATCTCAGCACCGAGGGAGCAGATGTCTGTCTGCATGGTCTACATATTGAGTTCCAGGCCTCCTAGGGCTACAGAGTGAAATCTTGAGTTGAAACAGACAGACAAGCAAACAGATAGCTTAACAGCAAATAAAAGGACACAAGTTTGGGAGGAGGCATTTAGGAGGGGTCTTGGCAGAAAAGGGAGAGGAGGTTTTTTTCTGGATGAAATGACAGAATTTGGGCTATTTGTTTAGTGTTTTATCTACTTTTATTTTTGACCTGACACAGGAAAAAGTAAACAGAGTTAAAGTTATAAAAGGTCTGTATGTAATTTCCTATTTATACTCATTAAATATCGTACACACACACAATCAGAGCATTTACACAGACACATCTGCAAATGTTTCTACATTTTCAGTGTTATTGATATCTCTCAGATGCCATCTACCGATTAATCTAATGTAAGCTAATATTTTCTAAACAGGTCACCAGAATATTCTGCAGTATTCTGACACAGAGTGTAGTATTCACTCAATATAAAAGTCTGGGGATGCTAGCCAGTAGCATGCAGTGTGATTGACAGACAATTTGGCTAGATTCTCTACCAAAAGTCAGCTTCCCTCCAATGAGCCTTTCCGAGTTCAGATGATGCAGTGTCGTTAGGGTTTTGATACCTGCCCTTTCTGTGATCTTGGAGGCTTCTCTGCTACCAGCAGTAGCCGTGGGGTGGGTGAAAGAGCTCTGCCCCTGATTTGCCTGTCTTCCGAGCGAAGCTCATACCACCATGAAAACAGAATAGTCCCTATTTCTCCAGAGCCCCATGCATGGCAAACCAAGGAGGGTGAGTCTAGTGAAAGTGCTATCATTCTACAGTTCTGCAAGTTCTTTCCAAACTGTAAAGTACACATGGAAAGCCTCAGACAGGGAGGCTTGTTTGCATGAAAAGCTTCCTTCCAAGCATCTGCATCTCACACCCAGCAAGCTTCCCTATGGGGTGTGGTAGGTGAACACAAAAATTACATACTATCGCAATAGCCTGCCTTTATCATGAACGTGTGTTTAACAATCCAGTAATACTGAGCGCTCTGATCAGTTTCAAATAACTTTGAGTGACAAAATTATTGTTGATTGTATATTATTTACGATTAATTCTAATGTGCTTGATAGAAATTCTGTCTCAGTGGTCTTAACTTTCTAACTTTACTGTGGAAGAAAATAAGAAGGGACAAAAGTTATGAATTTATATTTAAGGTAGGGGATAATGATGATGCTAGAAGGGTAATGGGCCTCCCCAAGCATCTGTACTTTGTGTCTCTGTTAAACTTTCAATGAATGACAGACCTACTTGGTGGTGGTCCACTAGCAGACAGTAGTTAGCCTAGCTTTAAGCAGGTCTTCGTTCTTGGGGGCAATATGAACAGTGGGAGAACCCAGAGGTTTATAGACTTAGAGTGCACTGGTGGAATCCAGGTATGTATTTTGTATTTTGTTCTCAAAGCAATTAAGATTCCTAATACATAGGGTTTTTTTTTTTTTGCATAGATGGACTCTAACTAAGGATACTTCTTAAAATTAGTTAAATGTGTGTCTCTGTGTGTGTGTTTGTGTATTTAATTGTACTTAATCCAGATGGACAAATGTAATGAGAAAAAAATCAAAGTTATCAAAACTTTAATGTTTTATTTTTAACTCTAATATTTTCATCTGTTGCTTTACAGCTATTTATCAAAAAAATATCTTATTCTATTTTAAAAATAATATTTTATATTGTATATCAATAAATATATCAAAAGAAATAGGTCTGACCATGTGAAGCTTCTCCAATTATATGCTTTATAATGCTTAGTCTGATATCCATTTGTTTATTTAATCATCCATCAAATATTCAAAAGTCCATGGAGGTAAGAGCCTTATATTTTTAACACTTGACACTCAGTAATGGCTTTTGAATTAATACTGTATTCCAAAGAAAGTGTGGGGACATTCAGATGGATTTGGACAAGAGATCATTAAGCCTGAGGAATTCATCGTCTAACAGAGACAATGAATATGCACATTTGTTCTGCGTCTCAAGTTCTTAAGTACAAACAAATCTAACACAGAAGCAGGTCCTTTGCAGGCAGCACACTGTGTTCTCCCATTGAGATCAATCGGCCATCAGCATTTGTTTTCTTAGGTGGCTACTGCATGTACTGGGCGGGGGCAGTACAAAATATCGAGCTGTGAGGCCCTCCCTAGCATCCTAACTGACTCAGAGAGCCCTCAATGATTTACTTACCATTGATCTGTCTGGCCACTACCTCCAAGGAAGAATCAATATGGTAGGCTTTCTATTTCAAGATGCAGTTGATGAAATTAAATCCTCTTTGGGTAAGTTTAAGAATGGATTAAGGGAATCTAACTTGTTATATGGGGCAAGATGTATGTAGAGTTTCTTCTAAAACATATGTAGTGGTAGTTTAGAAAATACTGTCAATGCCAGCAGACATCTCAGACAGAAGAAGGTAAATGCACAGAACTTACAGACCACATTAAGCTGTGAGATATTTACATCAAAATGTCTGAAATTTTTATTTTGAGTTAGACTTCTCTTTTATTTCTGAAGGTGGTTTTGGTCATCTTGTACTTGAATGCTCAATACGAAGCTTGAATGTTGCATTTCTGCTTACCTTGCTACCAATCAACATTCTTCTCTCTCTCTCTCTTTGAATCCTTATTGTTTTCTTGAATTGGTCATGATGGTTTTGGCAAGTTGAATTGCTGACTGTCTTAAGGGCCTTGAAACTGATAGAGCTAGAATCTGAAGGTATCAAATTCTCATGGATTCTAGAGCAAATCAGCAGTAATGTCAGAGCTGATGCAGAAAGGATTAAGAGACTCGAGTGTAAGCGCCCTCATGCTGCACCTCTGCATTTTATGCACAGCATCCTCTGTCTGCTGTTTGCTTTGTCAGAACACCATCTTGTCAGTGAATCCTGTGCTGATCCCAAGCAAGCTCCAGCTCCTTCTGTGTGGCCTCTTGCATGCACTCCTGTTTGTCTTGCCATGCTCATGTTTTCCCCTTATCACCTACCACCTTATTACAAACCACATGTCTTGCCATGTTTATCCTTAGAGTTTTATTTCTATATAGATGTAAACACTATATTTTATGTTTTCAGTGATATGGCCCAAGAATCTAGATTAGTACTGTACCACATAGTCTATTTGTAATACACGTTTTAAAATAAACCCATTCATACTGTACACATGTACATATGTGTGAGAATGGGTTTAATAAACTGGAGACACTAAACAAATTTTATATTTGTTTCTATACACTCTAACACTCTAAAAAAAATAAAAGTATTTACCCTAAGCTCAGGTTATTCGCAGCATGGAGTTTATTAACCTACTGTACAGTACAAAAGGAGGAAGAGAAGGGAAAGGGACGTTTGGGGAGGGGCATGCAGGTGGGCAGGAGAAACGGGAAGGCAGGGGGTGAGAAGGGCCAGAATACATTATATGCATGTATGAAATTGTCAGCGAACACATTTAATTAAAAAAAAGAAGAGATGACAGCAAGCTACACCTGAAATAAAAATAAAATAAAAATTTTGCTTTCCAACTCCTTGAGAGCAAAATAAAAATGTCAGTTACCTGTCATGCCTAAAGACATTTCATGTGAACGGGAAATTGGAGTTGATCAGGGGAGTCCTCAGCACAAAGCCTTTAGGTTCCATCCAGCACTTGCGTTCTGCACAGGAGACTTGGCGATGGGTTTCTTGCTTTGTCTTCGTCCTTCAGGTTTCTTACTTGCTCAGAGCTTTCTTGTATCGGCTGATTGATTGGAGAATTGTCATAAGGGGTAGGGAAGGGAGCATAGCGAGAAAAGAGGGGGAGACTGAAAGGAGATAAGGGAGGGGCTACAGTTAGGATGCAAAGTGAATAACTAAATTAATAAAAAATTAAAAAATGCAAGTGTAGGAAAGGTAAGAAAATGATAAAATGACCTACTTTGGCTGCAAAGAAACTGAGCTATGCTCTGTTAAATCTTGATACTTCTCTATGCTTGTACTTGTACTTATGGTATTAAAAAATATGCAACTTGGGTGATCCTGATTGGATGTGAGTGTGCACAAAGGAGTGCTTTGAAAATTCTTATATATTAAATATGGATAAAATATTACTGACAGGATAGATGTACTAAGCTATTTTCACCAAATATTTGAAATTAAAGAGCAGACCTTTAATTTTTTCTTTTTCTTTTTTATTTTTATTTTTTATTTTTTTTGAATTTTTTTTTAATTTATTTATTTTTATCTCAATCACAGGTTGGGTACTTTGAATCCCAGGCGTAGCCCCCTCCCCC
>CM053752.1:7709600-7728825 GCA_028658305.1 Pachyuromys duprasi | reverse complement strand
TCAGAGGTAGGTGAGCAAAAGATAATAAACTAAGGAAAGAAATGTTAAAGAGAAAAATGCCAGGGCTGGTAAGACAGCTTAAGGTAAAACATTTTCCAAGCAAGCTTGATGACCTGAGTTCAGTTCCCAAAACACATAGAAATCTGTAAACTTAATCATCTTAGAGTTTCCCTCTGATCTCCACACATGTGCCAATGGGACTTCCCCTCATTACACACCCACATCCATCCATCCACCCACACCTATACCCTCCCACACCCACATACATTCACATGGACTCACACCCAGACCTACACATACCCAGACGCTTCTATACACACAAACACATACACATACACACACACACACACACACAGAGGCATATGCACACTCACAGGATCCACACCCAGACACACACACACACACACATATGCAGACCTCCTTTCACGACCCCCAATCCAATGCATGAACGGGTATCCGAGCATGGAGGTCAATAAAAATAGAGAAAACTTGGATTAAAGAAAAATAGGGTAGCAAAGGTCAAATTGTATTTCTGTAGTTCTTAATCACACACTGCCAAATACACAGTATGGATTTTGGCTAAATGAGCAATACTGAAAACTGAAGCAGAAAAGACATCAAAGACTGAACAAACCAGCACGTTCTTAGTTGTTTTCCTAAGGGATAGGAGTAAATAACAGAGAAGAGAAGTAGAAGTTACAGATATGATCCCCAAAGACCTACTGCAGCAGCTGTTACTACACCTTGGGGAAAAAAAAACACAAACCACAAACATTACACTCAAAATACAAAAGAAAACATTTGAGCAACCAAGGATTGCAACAGATAATTTACCCGGAAAGATGAAAACAATAATATCATTTTCCCTTTTTCTTTCTTTTCTTCCCCATCTGGTGTCACTCAACAGCAACACAATAGTGAAGAGATTAATGCCTCTTGTTCCTGAAGATAATAATGTGGCCCAGTTTTCCTCTCAGCCTAATGAGAATAAGCATACCTTCCTGGAAGGATGAGACAGGGGGATCATGCGTTTGAGGCCAATCTAGACTACATGGCACATTCCAGGCCAGGTTAGGAGCTGCATAGTGAGACCCTGTCTCAGAAACATACTAATACAAATGGAAACAATAATAGCAAACAGTGGAAGGAAAAGATAAACAGGTTGGTTGTGGCCAAGTTTTTGTTTTCTAATTGTGTCTTCCTGAAGATCTTCTCTTTGAACTATGAAGTACTTAGTTCTCTAAGTAGTTCAGCTACTGCAAACAGTAGACAGACTCTGGATGAAAGACTGGAAAATGCCTTTGAGTTAATTTGCTTGTGGGCCAGTGTTAAAGGGATGCAGAATATAGAAAATTCCTAAACCATAACAACATGGAAATGACGTGTGAGACAGAATAAGAGTTCCTATTTTTCACTGTTTGTAGCTAAGAGAGGAAGATGTAATTTAAATAAATAAAATAGAGCTGTTAAATGTTCAATGAATGAGAAAGTAAGGCAATACACAAGATGGTTCAGAGAATGCAGAACAAGGGCAGTGCTCATCATTCCCACTGATGCCTTGTATGTAGGTGATCAATGAGGAATTCAGCTCAAAGGGAGAGGCTGCTTTGCCCTGACCCAAACCCTAATACAGCCTGAAGAAGGTCAGATTAGTAGCATGCCTAGCAACTCGTGTATATAGCAACATATTAGGTGTGACCCAGCTCTATTGTTTCATTTTATTGGCTGTTTTCTCTCTATGAGTGGAAAGATGAGAGTGTGAAGTTACTGTGACAATTAGTAAGAAAGTGCCCCAATGGCTTATATCCCTCTAAGCTCTGCAGCAAGTGTGAAACGTGCATGGTGTCATTGGTGTTTCCATGCTGTTGTTGCTATGGCATCTTATGAAAGGGGTCACTTTTGTCCATATACATATGGATTGTCTCTACAACCATTTGCTGACTTTTAAAATCTATTTTCTTACAAGATGTATGTCCTGAAGTAGTCTGTGTTCTCCCGAGAAAACTATCTGACCCAATTCTTTAAGGGCCAAATGTGAGGTTCTGTGTCCTGTGCTGAAACCTTGTTGACAGCAAAGTGAAGAGGAGGATTGTGAGACCCAAAGAGTTAGACACATTTCTCCCTGCTTAGGAAAACAGCTCTGCAATTTCACATTGTACTCTCTAACTGCGAGGGAAGCATCAACAGTCACACACTGCATTATGCCACACACAGTCTCATACTGTGTTTATTCCACGCAGCCCCCGTCCACACACCCTTCACTCTCCCTTTCCTGCATCTTTCCCCATAAAGACTGCCCTTGACCAACACCAGAAATAAATTTGATTTCTCTAATGCAGAAAGTAATTGGATTTTTTCCTTATTGAATGCACCACTTTAATGATTGTCCCTGCAACTGCCAATTTAGCTGTAAGTGACTTCTCATCAGTCCGATCCCATGACTTAAAATAAAGAGCAGGAACTAGGGTGAAAGAGACCAGCTGCCTGGCATCTAAGAGATGGTTTCTTAGCTTCGATCTCATCATTTTCCTGAGAAAATGCTTTATCTCTGGATGTGGTTTTTACCAAACAAGCTGCATAATAACTGGTCATCTACTTGCAGATGACTGCTCTCTAGGAAATATGATAAATATTTCTCAGAAATTAGCCTGGCACAAATAATGAAAACCGAATAAAACATACCCAGTAATTATTTTGTTACATGAACATATTTATTATCATTTATGCTCCTCAAGAACAGAAGACATACTGATGAAAAGAAGTAATGAAATCTTATTACCTCTTAATCTAGTTAAACATGGAGTAAAAACCTTGATGTTTTGTTAAAACGCTTGACACAAGACTTGTTCTCTGCAAGGGTTATAAAGGGGAAATTACTGAAATTGTCACCCTTTCTTAAGGAAGTTCTCATCTGAGATTGTGCTTCCGAATTTAAATTCCTTTATTTTGCCTATTCTTCTGACAATACAGTTCACCCAAGTCATGCCTTTTACTCTATCTCTTTTCTTTGATCATGTCAATAAATACCTTGAATCCTCTTTGAGAGAAATGTAATCTATATTCACACTATTGGTGAGAAAATAAAAATTTGTAATTGGGAAGGTTCAAAGCAAAACCAAGTAAATGAGCACATGACCAATTGCCAGCTCTGTTTTAAAAGTGGAAGGGTCTGGAGAGGTGTCTTGGCAGGTAGCATCACTGGCTACTTTTCCAGAGGTTCTCAGCACTTGTGTCCAGTCGCTCACGAATGCCTGTTACTCCAGCTTTAGTGAATCTGATGTCTTTTTCTGTTCTCTGTGCCACACACTTGCACGCATATACACACACGCACACACAAATAAAAGTAAATCAAATACATGTCTTGTTTTTGAATTATCAATATTAGTTGTCTGCACATGTATCAACAAGCTTGAGAGTCTGAGGAGCTGAGACTTTTCCACAGTTCTTCAGTTCTTTCTGCTTCTTCTACAATGCTCCCTGAGCCCTGGAGGTGGTGATATAGGTGTCCTGTTGGTGGTTGTACATCTAGCTGTCACTTGCCACACATCTCTTTGGTTATGAAATTACCACTGACCATTGCACAAAGAAGCTTGTCTGACCAAAGCTGAGAGCACAGGAATATCTCTTAATGGGTGCTTAAAATTCTTCTTTGTACAATATATTATACTGTATTCTATAGCAGGTTTCTTAATTTTGAATCTGCATTGTGAGTACTGGCTAGTTTCATGTCAACTTTACACAAGCTAAACTTATCTGAGAGGAGGGAACCTCAACTGAGAAAATGTTTTCATCTGATGGGGCCGTAGGTAAGCCTGTATGGAGTTTTCTTAATTAGTGATTGATAGGGGAGGGCCCACCTTATTGGGAGTGAGGCCATCCCTGGGCTGATAGTCCTGGTTCTATCTGAGTTAGTCATGATGAGCGAGCCAGTCAGCAGCACCCTTCTGCATCAGCTCCTGCCTCCAGGTTCCTGCCCTGTTTAAGGTCCTGTCCTGACCTCCTTCAGTGATGAACAGTGATGTGGAAGAGTTAGCTAAATAAATCCTTTCTTGCCCAAGCTGCTTCAGTCATGGTGTTTCATCACAGCAATAGCAATCCTGGCTAAGACACTATAGGTTTGAGTTTGAGCACTGTTAACTAAAATCTGAACTGATGGAATGATGTCTGTTTGATGGGGTGTACATTTCCTGAAAGAAAAAGTTACGTATGCATATGGATGTATGCAGACAAAACCATCTTTTTCTGTTTAGGAAAATTATTTACCATGCCTATTGGCTTTTTAAATGCTCATGTAGCAGGCTAGTAGCTGAACATTTTCAGAAAGCATTAACATGTTGTATGGGTAATGAGCAATGTACTTTGTTAATGAGTCTCTTTTAAAATAAGCATACATTTGCTAATTCATTTTGTCATTTCTTTTTGGTGTAAACATTTTGGAGTACTATGTGAACAATCCTTAGACATCAGAGAGGTTGCAAAGAGAAACACTTATTGTTAGGGATATTAAATGCTAAGAGGAAGAACAGAGAAGTGTTAAAATGAGAAGCGGGATGGGGTATGGCATGGGAAGCTGAGTCAGCGCATGCGAGTTGTGCATACTGGAGAGACAGTGGAGGCTGCATGGAGGGGCACAGCTGTGCCCAGGCCATGGCAGAGGGCATCATCTGTGCAGGAGCCAGAAAAAGGAAGGAGGCGTTTGGAAGATACAGAGATTTAGATGGGAGAGTGCTTGCTAATTAGAACACATGCATCATAAGTGGGGGGAAGTGCTCTACCAGAGTCCCAGAAGGCAAGGCAGGAAAGTTTTCTCATGTAGTATTTATTTACTACTTCAGGGGTGAGTATGAGGTGAGTCAGCAAAATCCTTACACAGATGAACAGAAAAAGGAGAGAGAGGAATAGAGAGAGGAAGAAGGCATATAGATATAGATATGGATAGAGAGAACACTTTGAATTAGGGTTTAGGTAAAATCATTTGGATTTGGGATTTGGAAGTTCTGCTTTGAACCTTATGATTTAGAAACACTTAAGAATAACATAGATATAAATATGTATCCATATTTACATTCTAAGGAGACTTTACTAATCACAGGTACTGTCCTATATTAGGTGGTAATCAAGTAAGAGGGGAGGGGTTCACATGATTGAAGAACACTGTGTACCTGTGTAAAATGCAGTAATGAAACCCACTACTTCAGACAGAGGGTGTAGGTTAATAGTTTTAATGAAACAGTTTAATTGAAAAAAATCCCATAAATCATAATTAATAACTTAAAAGCAGTGTCAGCATGTTACATGCTGAATAACTTGATACAAGTTCATCCAGGATGTAAAGTCATACACATTCTTACGTTTTTGAATTGAATGAAGCACATGTTTCTAATTTGTATCTCTTCAGGTAGTCTAACCTTTAAACAGGTGCATATTCTATTCCCAGTCAATGTGAATTTCATGCTTATATTGCATTGAAATCTGAATTTGAGAAGTCCTCAGATGCTAAGCAGTTCCTCTCCCCCTCAGGTCACTGACATGATGCTTCAGGACAAGCCCTACCCTGACTGGGGGAAATCGGCAAGAGCTTTCTGGAAGAAAGGCAACGTTAGGATCATCTTATTCTGGTAGGAAACTGCCTTGTTTATTTATTTATTTCTATTCTGCTCCATTTACTAAAGCCCTTGAGCTGAGTTTAATTCTCATTAGCTGTGTAGAGTTCTATTTAGGAAGGCTCTGGTGCCCCATGAAAATTGTTATCATATCTTACAGGTTTATTCCGTTTGTTTATTGCTCACTAGCCCGTTCATAAGAAAGAAAAGTGATATATGGCTTGACCTGAGGTAAACAGGTTTTGACTCAGCAAAAACCTGCCATTGTTTTCATTGGGTTTATGTGATGCATGAAATCGTCTCCTGCGTACACAAATCACCCAGGCCATTTTGCAGGGCCTGGCTTCACTGTAAGGATGTGAAGTCCACCTGGAGGAAGCCTCTTCACAAACTGCTTCTGGCTCACTGGCGTTTCTTCTTTCCATGATTTCCTTTCCTGCCTCAGCACCATTGAAGCAATCAAAGGGCTTTGATTTTGGCTCTGGGTTATTTCCCATGGTGGCTTTCTTTCTTACATGTAAAGTTATGTACACTAATGACCAGACACACCATTGATGGCAGTTCGTGCTGGAAAATGAGAGCCTCCGTATCTGCCTTTAGAAATAAGATAAGGAATATCTGTTTATTCTTCAGCATTAGTTCCATTTTACTTTTTACAGACGTGACTGCTACAAAAATAATGGCAATTAAGAACTTGGAGAAAATACTCAACATAATCTTTTGCAATGTAGTGCTGTTGTTAAAATTTGCTGAGATATGTGACATTTGAACTCGATTCTTAGCAAGTAAACAAGTGGGTTTTCAGTAAGTGAAAGAACATGATTTTGTGGCTGCTGTTCACTCCTTGACTCTACGAGTCAAGCCTGCACTGTTTTTATGGTGCTTTTTAACCTGCGTCTATGTTGTCTGTGTGTAAGCTCCTCATGTAGCCTTCCCGATATTAGATAACAGTGTAGCAAATACTTACTGAGGGTGTTGAGCTCAGGCAGTGCACTGTGGACTTGGTATTCTGTCTATTTGCTCATTTCATCCCTGGAGAGCAGGCGCAGTTATCACAGGCATAAGTCTCTGAGGCCATTAGTCATTACAAATGACGGTATCTAAGAGAATTGATGTGCCTCTTTTCAAGTAATCATCTTTAATTTTTCTTCAGCTAATTGTTCTGCATAAGAACTTGAAATTATGGGGCTCTTTCTACCCTGTATAATTCTCTACAGTGGTTTAAAGTGCACTGTTTTGAAAGGAGACCGACTCTGATATTAAAGGTGTCAGCATGGCACCTCTCCTAAAGCACGATGCACTTACTGTGTATATACGGATTGCACTGATCAAAGTAAATCCGCTGTGGATTATACACTGCCAGGTACCAGGGCCAAGTCCTGCAGAGGGCCCTGCACACAGAGCTCTATTGTCCCTGGGACTGTTCTCGTTAACTATTCTTTCTTTGCATTATTTGCTTTTGGTTTTGTATGGGTGTGCATGGATGGAGATGCAGACATGGTGGAATTGCCTGTAAATGTGTGTGTGTGCATGTGGAGGCAAGGGTTAAGATTGGCTCTCTTTTTCAATAGCTCTTCATCTATTCTTTTTTAAAGAATTCTTTCTGTTCTTTGAAAATTTTGTTCACGCATATGATATGTTTCAATCCATCCCAGTCCCCAGCCTGTGCCCTGAAGCTTCCTCCCTATCAGTTTTTCCTCCCAACTGTACTTTTTCAGACAGAAAACCTAAATCCTAGGCATCCTCCCGCCCTTGCCTCCAGGGCTGGAGTTACAAGCATGCACCTCCATGCTCTGCTTCTGTGTAGGGGCTGAACCTTGAACTCAGGTCTTTGTGCTTGTGCCACAATCACTCTACCATGTGAGCCACCGCCTCGGCCCTCCAGTGGTACTCTCAACCACAGTCCTTACAGAGGAAGGAATCCATGCTAGATTCTTCCTCAAGCATCGTAATCTCATTTTCCTTGACGCTCTCCACTCAGGTCTATGCACTGTCTCTTTTATACAAAGACTTTATTTTACTGTATGTGATGACATACTCCCAATGAATAATCAAACTCATTGATTCAAAGCTGTAATTTACTTACGGTTATTGGTAAAAATATAATTTAAGCATAGAGCAAATTAAAATTTAAAATTGTTCATTGTTCAAACAAATTATTAATATGTAATATATTTGAATGTTGTTCTTTGCCTGTCATTCAAAATTAGTAACTCAAACCACAGAGCATGAAACAATGAAAGAAACATTTAAATTCCATTTAAAAATTTTTTTCATTTCATACATTTTGGTCTGGCTAAGTTATCTTGAAAGCAGTATCATGATTTTTAAAAAGCAAAATCTGATGGAAATTATTGAACACAGAAATCATGTGGGCAGCAAAGGCATCTTACTTTATGTTCATGTATGTCATATGAAAGGAACTCAGCAAGAAGAAAGGGCCTTTGGTTTTCTTTTTAGCCATAAGTAATAGAATATACAAACAATTGATATTTGAAATACCATCTCAGTAATAAAAGGGAGTATTTGTATAACTCATGTCTCCCACTCAAAAGGGGATGCTTCCTTTTGATTTTGTTTTAGTTAGTTTTTAAAAAACAATGGTTTAAGTTCTATGCAGGAGCAGGAGAGGTGTCAAGGGAAACTGCCGTGCGTTGCAGTGTGGTTCTCTGCAGCAGACTTAACAGCACTGAGGTTCGTACAACGTGCAGCTTGTTCTAGTGAAGTTACTACTCTCTTAACTCACAAATACGCACAGAAGGGTCATCGCCTGCAACTGTCTGGCTGCTTTTTCGCACAGTGGTAGATGAACTTCCCAGTGAAGAACTTGGTTTCATTTCTGACTTCAGGACCTAGGCTCTCACATCAGGGGAAAGACTGAATTATAACTGTCTATGGAAATAGTGGATGCGAAGGAGAGTATTCACTGACAGCTTCCAACACCACTCCCCATATCTTTTTATAATTTAAAAGAATAAAGATCTAAGAATGGAAATCTTTTAATACTTCCATTTTTTCTGGGGGCTTACTAGCTGCCAGTTACACTGTCTTGTCCAGCGTCAAAGAGCAGACAGCCCAAGCAGCCTTATGCTCGTGATGTCATCGGTTCTGTATTTATTTTCCAGAGGCACAGTTGCTTTGCCCTTGATGGGAACCATCTTGGGATTCTATTTTCCAAATGCATGGCTTGTTTTTAACTGAAAAGAAAACATCGCATGTGATTAAGGGAGAGACTGATGAGAGAAATTGGGAGATGGGTTATCTCTCCTGCTGCCCCTTCTAGTCACATGAGTTGCTTTGAACAATGAATTTGTGCATCAGAACAGCATGTCTCATCTATGTAGATGCATTTAGTTTTCAATGAGAAGCAAGCCACGTGTAACCTTGTGCCTTGCTGGGAGCATGTGGGACGGGATGACCCAGCATCCAATGCAGTGGACACGTCGTGTGGACAAGTGCTGAGCCACTGAGATTGGGCACTGTTGAGTCCTGCAACGTGAACTGGTCCATCCTGTTGAGTACAGAAATATGTACTTAGAAATGGTCCCCACTGTACCTGAAAGCTGGTGTTTGTGTTTTATGGCCTGGCCAGGGAGTGAGAAGCAAATAACTGACATAGATTGTAGAGATATAATCCAAGTGGGACAGAGGCAGAGTGCTTGGGTAAAGCTGTGTTCTGGGAGAAGTGGAGTTAGAAAGCACAGTATGGGGAGCGAGAGTCTGTGCAGCTGCACATGCCTGTTCTGCTCCATGCTGGCATACAGAGTATTCTATACTCCTCGTTTGAAAAAAAGAGCTACATGTCTTACATGGTAGTAAGCATTTTCTCCAGCAGCCTAATGGTTTGGAAGAGCATCATTTGACCTTCATTATTATAATTCTTACCTGGGGAAACATGCAACTACTGTGTATTCTGCTTTGAGTAGTACGGCTGCTAAAGTATAGACAAAGGGCTCAGTTCTTTAAATTTGACCTAACAGGAAGTAGCAAATAATTGTTGGTATTATTATTGTTACTTTAATTTACACTATTTAATGTGATGACAAAAACAAAATAGCTGTCCTGGCAGTCGGGTACCATGGGGTCTGTTCTGGTTGCAAGTTTGAGACAATCCGCAGTCTAGCACCACAAGGCCTAGGTGGGCAGACCATGCCTGAGATGATTTCCTGTTCTGTTGCCATGGGGCCAGAGCAGGGAGCAAGCCTGAGACACCCATCAAATACGACCCCTCCCCCCAGTCCACTGCCATGGGGTCTTAGCAGGGAACAAGCCTGAGAGGACCCATCAGTGTTTAGGTGAGGGGTAAGCCTAATACGACCCCTCCCCCCAGTCCAGTGCCATGGGGCCCCGGGCAAGGAGCAAGCCTGGGATGAACGCTACCTGCTTCCACACAACATGGATGGGGCAAAGTACTCCTGAGATGAGCCCACACACCCAGAGGCCATAGGCACCACCAAGGTGAGCAAGTAAAAGGTAGAGAGAAGAAAGAGAAAGAGAAGCAGAAGGATGTGTGCACAGAAAGAGAGACAGAACTGGAGACTGGAGGGTAGTGAGGGACAGCCCGATGCGACCAGCTGGCGAAGCAATGTAAGGTCCTGGTGAGGTCCTGGCCTGTGCTGCCACTAAGAAAACAAGTAGCAGGACAAGAGCCTACCACAGAGGGCCTCGGAAAGACTCTACCTAGCAGTGTATCAAAGCAAATATTAAGACACATAACCAATCCTTTGGCAGAGTGCAGGGAATCATATGAAAGAAGGGGGAGTTAGTATGACCTGGAGAGGACAGGAGCTCCGCAAGGACCAAATATGTCAGGGCACAGGGGTCTTTCATGAGACTGTCTCTCCAACCAAGGACCAAGTATGGTTATAATGTCTGGGGCCATGGCCCTATAGCAGCAGGGTTCTGTTACCACCAAAGGCCAGGCGGATGTCCCTGGTCTGAGCTGCCACCTTGGGCCATGTTAATGGCTAAGGGCTAGCCCCACCCCTCTGGGCATCTTTGGAGAGCTGGCCCCACCCCTCACCAACTGCAATACTTGGGAGAACAGGTTCCACACCTCACCCAGGAAGCACAGTAGAGTTGGCCCTGGTGTCAGGGGCTCAGGTGAGCTGGCGATGAGGCTGAGGGAGAGCTGGCCCTGTCATTCATGTTTGGTTGTGTGAGCAAGGAAGAGATTGCCTCCCAACTGCTCTCCATTCGATGCAAGAGGGAGAGCTGAACCCCAGGTCATGAGAGTAGGAGAGCAAGCCTTGCACCTTGAGTTGTATCATAGAGCTGGCCCTGCTTGCATGGGCGTGGGTGAGCCTGCCCCAAGGGCATGAGAGCCAGAGAACCCGCTCTGCCCCTTGCCAGCTGCAGCACTGGATGAGCTAGCCAGGGCCATGCTGGAGTGTCTCCCTGGCAGTGTGGGTGTGGGGGAGCTAGTGGGCTGCCCAGCTCAGCTACCACCGAGGCCCAGATCCATGTGTTGAGGTGGCCCCACTTCAACATTTAACTCCTTGATAAACTGCTAGAGTACATGAGGGGGCGGGCCCTGCAAATCCAAAGCTGCAGGATCTCCATGACAGAGGGCAACAACAGGACATCTGGCAGGAATCCCTGTGAGGATCCAGTATTGAGAGTGTAGCAGAAGCCAGAGGCCTGAAACCAGACCAATGACTCACTGCAATGAATGTATGCAAGTAAACAAGTGTAGGGCTTCCACAACGTGTTTTTGTTTTTGTTTTGGTTTGGTTTTTTATTTTTACTTTTATTAATTACACTTTATTCACTTTATATCCCCCCATAAACCCCTCCCTCTTCCCCTACCAAACCCACCTTCCCTCCCCCTTCTCCACACATGCCCCTCCCCAAGTCCACTGATATGGGAGGTCTTCCTTTCCTTCCTTCTGATCCTAGTCTATCAGCTCTCATGAGGAGTGGTTGCATTGTCTTCCTCTGTGGCCTGGTAAGGCTGCTCCCCCATGAGGGTGAGGTGATCGTTTGTTTGTTTGTTTGTTTGTTTGTTTGTTTGTTTTGTCAGGAGCAGGTTGCAAGGATACAGGAAGGGTACAAAGGGATGGGAATATGAGTGAGATTAGAGTGGATAATGTAAATTCACACAGGTTCAATAAAATGTTCAAGATAAAGTAGCTGGCTGTGGTGTGGTGGCAGCTCTCACCTTAGCCGTTGGGACAAGGAGGCTGCAGGGTCAAAGTTATCCTCCGTTTCATAGCAGGTGGGGACCAGCCTGTGTTACAGACCCTGTCTCTGAAGAACAAAAGTACAGCAAATAAATAACAAATAAAATAAGAAAAAAATACCAAACAATCATGAAAATGTCAGAGAGAGAATTGTTACTAACACCCTTGTAGACTTCATATTGTGACCTACATGATTACAAGTCTCACATTTTGTTTTACAGAAAGCATGCGTTTTGTTATTCTGTAAAACCTCTTTGAACTCTGTAATATTATTTTCTGTTGTAGGGCTAAGATGGAGATGAGGGAACAATTTTGTTCCACTCCCCCTTGCCCAGAGGTCAAAACATTGATTATTATCCAATAGCCACATAGAAGCAGACTTCATCTTCATAATTTTAAATTTTATTTTTGTTTATTCACTTTACATTCCAATCATAGTCCCTGCCCACCTCTCCTCTCGGTCTGACCTCCCCTCCCTCTTCCACCCCTTCCCCCTCCCCTACTCCTCAGAAAAAGGGAGCCTCCTACCAACCCAACCAGACATATCAAGTGGCATCAGGACTGAGTGTTTCTTCTTTCCCTGTGGCCTGGCAAAGCAGCCCCACCAGACGGAAGTGATCACAAAGCAGGCAACAGAGACAGCCACTGCTCCACTGAACTGCCCATCTGGTACATATGTGTAGGGGCCCAGGTCAAGTCCATACATGGTTCTTGGTTGGTGCATCGGTCTGTAAGCCCCTGCTGGGCCCTGGTTAGTTGGGTCTGTTTTTTAAATAATTCCTGAAAAAGGTGTGATGTGAGCCTGGTAATGCCTAGTGAGCTTGTATGATTAAGTCCTGAGTTATTCACCAATGGAAATCGTTTTGCAAAGACGAGGTGCTAATCTCTTAGTATTAATGTAAAAATAATTTAATATTGAATATGAGAAAATCGTACTACTTTCAAGTTTCCATTAAACCCAATGTTCTTATTATTTGTGATTGTGTGTGTAGTATACAAGCTATAGTGTTTATGGAGGTCAGATGACAATTTGTAGGAGTTAGTTCTCTCTTTCCACTTTTATGTGGGTGTCAGAGATCAAACCCGTGTGAGGTATGAGTAGGTTTGGTAGCCAGCACTTACATACATAGCGTTTTCAAGCTGGTTTCTACAACATTTTTAAAAATTTTTTTATTTATTAAAATTTATTCACTTTGTATCCCAGCTGTAGTCCCCTCCCTCATCGCTTCCCAATCCCACACTCCCTCCCTCATCTCCTCCCATGCCCTTCCCCCAATCCACTGATAAGTGTGATCCTCCTCCTCTTCCATCTGACCCTAGCCTATCAGGTCTCATCAGGTCTGGCTGCATTGTCTTCCTCTGTGGCCTGGTAAGGCTGCTCCCCCCTCAGGAGGAGGTGATCAAAGAGCCAGCCACTGGGTTCATGTCAGAGACAGCTCCTCTTCCCATTACTAGGGAACCCACTTGGAGACTGAGCTGTGACATTTTTAACTGAAAAAATATTTCACATTTTTCATGGTATGATGGAGTGAGTGTTTATTGTTATTTATTACACTGTGTACTTCCTTCTTCTTTAAGCCAATGGCTGTCTTTGGTTGAAAATTGCCTTTGTAATTGAGGAAAAACAAACCATTTTTACTCCAGAATAAAGCACCTGTGTCTACTGAATCAGTCACCTGAACGCTAAATCAGCAGGCTCTATTGTAAACATGGATACTTCAAGGTATTAAAACTAGAAAGGCCCTAGACAGTGCTCCAAGTGATTTTCTCATACACATAAGACACTTATTTCTAGACAAAAAGGTAACTGAGGAGCAGGAGAGCGCTCAGTGGTAAAGTGTCTGCTGCACAGAGGGCCTGAGCTTGGTCACCAGAACCCATGCAAAACAGTAACGTACTCTTGTACCTTAGCACTGAGGAGGCAGAGCCAGGCAGGCCTCCGGGGCTCTCCAGCCAACTAGTCTTATGTACATGTCCCGGGCTAATGTGAGAGAATCAAAATAAAACTATTAAAATAAAGTGTGCACAGCACTGAGGAAAGGCAGTGTGGTTCTCCTCTCGCCTCCACACATGTACACATTTGCACAATAGACACATAAACCTCTATACACAGACATACAATTGCATACACATTTAAACATGTATACATACATTTATGCACATATACATGCAGATGTTTACACACATAGACACGTTTATACACATATGTCCACACCAAAGCAGGTGTATACACAGGTACACATCAGTTTGTATTCATATGCACAAACATGTATACACATAGATTTACATGTTTGCATACATACATGTACACATATATACTTGCACATACTGAAACACACATACAGACACACATGTATTTACATGCACACCTTTGCACACATATATATGCACAATAGATACAGATGTGTATACTCATTTGTATACATACACACAAAGCAACTGATAACTCATTACTTTGTTAGCATGTGATATGAATCATCTACTTTGAAAACTGAACTTGTATTCATTGCAGAGATATTTAACTCTTGGGGATTCATTAATACCTGTATATTAACCTAGTCTCATGCCAGTGTAAATTTAATATTGCCAAACTAGAAGTAGATGAATGTTAAGTAATCCACTTAAATAGTTGCTTATTAAACACTGAGCGCAGAGTAACACAGTTATCAGAAACGTGACCTTTTAAGCCGCCAGCCTGGCTTTCACTTCTGGCCTCACCGCTTGCTATTGTGCGTTCTTTATAATCTTGTTATAAGGGCTGTTGTTTCAAGCAGCAGATACTGGCTATCACTCTGAAAGACAAAAATCAGGATAGTGTCATTTTCACTCTAGTGAAGGATACAGGGAAAGGAACGGAATGAGTGCAGCCAGGATGCGGACCCTGCAGTGTGGCACCAGGCGAGCTGGAATTGGTTTTATATTGAGCTGAAACGGCACCCCAGCAGAAGCCATGATGGGGGGAAATTGGTGGTTGGTTCGGTACGGGGGATGAGGAAGAGGAGTTGATGATAGCTCTGAGTGTGAAGAGATGAGCAGCAGCTTGGTGGACAGTGACAGCTGCCTCCTGCCATAGGAACTACTGCTGAAGAAGCAAACTTCTTAAGTTGGGCACAATCAGCCCAGACAGAGAGAACAGAGGTACCCAGTAATCAGTCATGTAGGTATGGCTCTTGGGAGTAAGTTTAAAGACATATAAAAATATATTTCATGTTATACTTATACTTTGTGTGGGTAAATGATGCATGAAGAAACAAAACAGGATGTGATAAAAAAAATCACAAGGATGAAAACCTGTAGAGAAGAGTCTCCAAATGAGAGGGAGTGCACACAGAAGGGCTCTGGGGGAAGGAGAACCAGCACACAGAATGAATGAAACCCTAGGGACAAAGTGGTTCTCTGGAATGTGCCAGATAGAAGCCAGGCTTGTTCTAGTCAAGCCATGATCACCAGCGGAGGAGCTGGGAAAAGTGAGGGTAGTTGAAAGATGAAAAAGAAGGTCAGAAAGACATATACATTTTAGATTGCTGCTTTATAGAAGCAGTGTGCTTTATCTAGAGTACACATATTTTTGTTTAAGAAAATGAGCTCATTTTTGCTACATAGGCACCAAATTAAAGCATCTTTAATAGCAAAAATTTACTATTTCTTTAATTGCTGTCTCTTGTTAGGAAAATAAAGAATAAATGGTTCACAATATTGTAAGTTAAATACCACTAGATTTTTTTTATTAACAAATAAACCCACAGACTTATGGACATATGATTTTTGACAAAGATGCCAAAACCATACAATGAAAAAAAGACAGCATCTTCAACAAATGGTGCTAGTCTATCTGGATGTCTACATATAGAAAAATGTAAACAGATCCATATTTACCACCCTGCACAAAACTAAAGTCCAAGTAGATCAAAGACCTCAACATAAAACCAGACACATTAAACCTGTTAGAAGAAAAAGTGGGGAAGACCCTAGAACTCATTGGCACCGGAGACAACTTCCTGAACAGAACACCAACAGCACAGGCTCTAAGAACAACAATCAATAAATGGGACATCATGAAACTGAAAAGCAATTGTAAAGCAAAGGACATTGTCATAAGAACAAAACAACAGCCTAAAGATTGGGAAAGGATCTTCACCAACCCTATATCTGACAGAGGGCTAATATCCAGGATATATAAAGAACTCAAGGAGTTAAACAACAACAAATCAAGTAATCCAATTAAAAAATAGTGTACAGACACACACCGAGGATCCAAGATGGCGGCCCCGGAGGACACTGTGTCCTAGGTCTGAGGAGTAGGACAGTAGTGTCAGTGTTAGTACAGCAACTAGGAGACTGAAATCTGGGACCCAAAACACCAGCGTTTGTGATTGCCAGGTGAGCAGAATTCCCATGGTGAGGAAATCAAGTGGGAAAGTCCTAGGGACACCCAGTTAATCCCTGGAAAAACTCCAGGTGACCAGCTGTGCACAGCCCTGATCTGAACGCACAGCTTCCCTTGGTTCCACCAGCCGCCCAGACCAGGACACACAGTCTCCCGGCCAGGCTGAGGCACCCCAGATACCATTCCAGCATCGGCGGTGCACATCTGCTAGCCCTGATCTGACCCTGCAGCCTCCCACCACCCCGCCAGCCTCCTGTCACCCCACCAGCTGCCATCTCTGACCAGGACACAGAGTTCCCTGTGCAGACTGAGGCACCTCAGATACCATTCCAGACCTGGAAGAAACAGCAGATGCACATCTGCGAGCCTTGAACTGAACACATGCCTCCCATGGCGCCGGTGCCGGTGCTGCCACCCTGCACCAGGACATATAGTATCTGGTCCAGACTAAGGTGTCCCCAGATACCTTCCCAGACTTGGGTGCACACCCCTAGCTCAGAAGGAGGCGCCAAATCCCCAGACCAGAGGGAAGCCCTTAGCAGCAAGCCCGGGTCAGAACGCTGAGATTCCAGACCAGAGCAGCGTCCCCAGCAGCCATCTCAAACCGGGACTCTCAGCCTCTGGCACAGAGTGAGGTGCCAAGCCTCCAGACCAGAGTGGCGACCAGTCTGTGGTGCTCACAGCTTCTAGCACAGAGCACAGAGCCGGGCACACAGAGCTCACAACAGAGTACAGAGTACGTGTCCCACCGGCAGTGCCACCCACTGACCTCAGAGTCCAGCCTGTGGAACTCACCACAGAGTGAAGAACAATGGGAGTTCAGGAAACCTGCGCAGGCACTTGCCCACAGTCTGCACTTGCTAAATGCCCTAGCACCCTCATCCCCCCTGCGCTTGCTCCCAAACCACATAGCTCAACCATATACACTCCCCTAGCACTCCCCTTTAAGACAACTTCCCAGCACATGCACATGATGCGCAGCACATGCACATGATGCGCAGCACATGCACATGATGCGCGCGCACACACACACACACACACACACTTACTCCCCATCACCAAAAGGGAAACTGCGCCAGCGGCCTTTCCTCCCACAGGGACAACTGAGGCAACAACACACACTATCAAACCACATGAATTCCCTGATCTTCTTGAAGAATACTCCAGACACCAGAGACAGTTCCAGTCTGAAGTTCAGCTTTAAGGAACAAACAGCATCTTGATTATATATAAACAAATGGCCAGAGGTCGACCTAAGAACTCACCCAACAAAAATCAGGACACCATGGCACCACCAGAAACACCCAACAGCAATGGAGATTTTAACTCAGCGGAGACACAGGAAAATAATATTAAAGCTATGCTTATGCAGTTACTAGAGGAACAAAAAAAGGAAATGAACAAGGCCCTCAAAGAAATACAGAATATAACTGCCCACGTAGAGGAACAATTAAAAACATACAGAGAAGAAACAAACAAAAAAATAGGAGCCACATTCAATCAAATGAAGGAAATGGTACAAAGCATGAAAACAGAATTAGAATCTATAAAGAAAACACAAACAGAGAAAAACCTGGAAATGGAGAACTTAGAGAAGAGATCAGGAACCACAAAGGTAAGCATCACCAATAGAATACAAGAGATGGAAGAAGAATCTTGGGAGCTGAAGATACACTTGTTGAAATTGATTCCTCACTCAAAGAAAAAATAAAATCAGAAAAGTCCCAACACAAAACATCCAAGAAATCAAGGATGCCATGAAAAGATAAAATTTTAGAATAATAGAAATAGATGAAAAAGAAGACTCCAGGCTCCAAGGACCAGAAAATATTTTTAAGAAAATCATAGAAGAAAATTTTCCCAACTTAAAAAAAGAAATGTCCATCAACATACAAGAAGCCTACAGAACACCAAATAGACTAGACCAGAAAAGAAATACCTCTTGTAACATAATAGTCAAAACACTAAACCTACAAAACAAAAAATATTAAAGGAAGCAAGGGAAAAGAGTCAAGTAACATATGAAGGGAGATCGATCAGAATTACACCAGACTTCTCATCAGAAACTATGAAAACCAGAAGGGCCTGGGCAGAGGTCATGCAGTCTTTAAGGGAACACAGATGCCAACCCAGACTACTATGCCCAGCAAAGCTTTCAATCAACATAGATGGAGAAAACAAAGTATTCCATGACAAAACAAAATTTAAGCAATATCTACACAACAACCCAGCCCTACAGAAGATACTAGAAGGGAAACTCCAATCCAATGAAAACAACTACACCAAAGAAAATATAGGATTCAGATAACTCCCCAACAAAAAGAAAAAAAAAACAATGTATCATAGTAAGACCACCAACTCCACAATAAAAGGAAGTAAAAGTCATTGGTCACTATTATCTATCAACATCAATGGACTCAACTCTCCAATAAAGAGACACAGAGTAACAAAATGGTTGCAGAAACAGGATCCAACATTCTGCTGCATCCAAGAAACACACCTATGCAACAAAGATAAACACTACCTCAGAGTAAAGGGCTGGAAAAATGTTGTTTCAAGCAAATGGACCCAGAAAACAAGCTGGGGTAGCCATCCTAGTATCTAATAAAATAGACGTTCAAGCAAAACTAATCAAGAGAGATGAGGAGGGGCACTTCTTTCTCATCAAAGGAAAATTCCAACAGGAGGACATCACAATTTTGAACATCTATGCCCCAAATACAAGACCACCACATTTGTAAAAGAAACATTATTAAAGCTGAAATCACACATTGATCCCAACACCCTGATAGTGGGAGACTTCAACACTCCACTCTCACCAAGTGACAGATCATCCTGTCAGAAGCAAAACCGGGAAACAAGGGCACTTACAGAGGCCCTAAATCAAATGGACATAATAGATGTCTACAGAACTTTTCACCCTAGATCAAAAGAGTATACCTTCTTTTCAGCACTTCATGGAACCTTCTCCAAAATAGACCATGTATTTGGTTGCAAAGCTAGTCTCAGCAGATACAAGAAAATTGAAATAATCCCTTGTATCCTATCTGACC
>CM053752.1:7649557-7709100 GCA_028658305.1 Pachyuromys duprasi | reverse complement strand
GGACCCTCATGAAATTGAAAACTCTAAAGCAAAAGATAATGTCATCAAAACAAAATGACAGCCTACAGACTGGGAAAGGATCTTTACTAATCCTACATCTGACAGAGGGCTAATATCCAGTATATATAAAGAACTCAAGAAGTTAAAAAGCAACAAATCAAGTAATCCAATTAAAAAATGGGGTATGGAGCTAAAGAGAGAACTCTCTGTAGAGGACTGTAGAATGGCAGAAAAACAAAGAAATGCTCAACGTCCTTAGCCATCAGGGAGATGCAAATCAAAACGACCCTGAGATTTCCTCTTACACCTATCAGAATGGCTAAGATCAAAAACTCAAGTGACAACACATGCTGGAGAGGTTGTGGAGAAAGGGGAACTGTCCTCCATTGCTGGTGGGAATGCCAACTGGTACAATCACTTTGGAAATCAATTTGGTGCTTTCTTAGACAATTAGGAATAGTGATTCCTCAAGACCCAGCTACATCCAAAAGATGCTCAAGTATACAACAAGGACATTTGCTCAACTAAGTTCGTAGCAGCTTTATTCGTAATAGCCAGAATCTGGAAACAACCCAGATGTCCCTCAGTCGAGGAATGGATACAGAAAGTGTGGTAGTTTTCCACGATGGAGTACTACTCAGCAATTAAAAAGGAGGAAACCATGAAATTCGCAGGCAAATGGTGGGACGTGGAAATGATCATCCTGAGTGAGGTATCCCAAAACCAGAAAGAAAGACTTGGTATATACTCACTTAGATAGACCTATAGGATAGGATGGACATGCTGAAATCTATACACGTAGGGAAGATAAGCAAGAAGGAGGTCCCAGAGTGGGATGATCAATCCTTGCTTAGATGGACAAATGGGATTGACATTGAATGTAGAAGAAAAGAAACAACAGGACAGGAGCCTACCACAAAGGGCCTCTGAAAAACTAACTAACAATGTATCAAAGCAGATATTAAGACTCACAACCAAGCCATCGACAGAGTGCAGGGAATCATATGAAAAAAGAGGGAGTTAGTAAGATTTGGCGAGGACAAGAGCTTCACAAAGACCAAATAGATTAGGGCACAGGGGTCTTCTATGAGACTGTTTCTCCAACCAAGGATCATATATGGATACAAACTATAGCCCCTGCTCAGATGTGGCCCCTGGTAGCTCAGTACCCAACTGGGTACCCCAGTAAGGGGAACAGGGACTATTTCAGTCATGAACTCAATGGCTGTCTTGTTGACTGCCCCCTTCCCCCGAGGGAGGAGCAGCCTAACTAGATCCCAGAAGAGGACATTGCAGCCAGCCCTGAAGAGACCTGATAAGCTAGGGTCAGATGGAAGGGGGGGAGAGCCTCCTATATCAGTGGACTTGGAGGGGATCAGGGAGAAGATGAGGGAGGGATGGGGAGAGTGGGAGGGAATGAGGGTGGGGGCTAATGTTGGGATACAAAGTGTATAACCTGTGATTAATATAAAAATAAATAAATTACTTAAAAATAGTGTACAGAGCTAAACAGAGAATTCTCAACAGAAGAATATAGAATGGCAGAGAAACACTTAAAGAAATGTTCAATGTCCTTAGTCTTCAGGGAAATACAAATCAAAATGACCCTGAGATTTCACCTTACACCTATCAGAATGGCTAATATAAAAAACTCAAGTGACAACACATGCTGGAGAGGATGTAGAGAAAGGGGAACCCTCCTCCACTGCTGATGGGAATGTAGACTTCTACAACCACTTTGGAAATCAATCTGGTGCTTCCTCAGACAATCAGGAATAGCGCTTCCTCAAGATTCAGCTATACCACTCCTAGGCATATATCCAAAATATGCTCAAGTATACAACAAGGACATTTGCTCAACCATGTTTGTAGCAGCTATATTTGTAATAGCCAGAAGGTGGAAACAACCCAGATGGCTCTCAGTTGAGGAATGGATAGAGAAATTGTGGTACATTTGCACAATGGAATATTACTCAGCAAAAATAAACAAATCATGAAATTGGCAGGCAAATAGTGGGAACTGGAAAAGATCATCCTGAGTGAGGTATATGAGAAGCAGAAACATACGCATGGTATATTCTCACTTAGGTGGTATTAGACATATAATATAGGATAAACACATTAAAATATGTACACTGAAAGAAACTAATCAAGAACGAGGACTCTGGCTAAGATGCTAGATCTTCATTCAGAAAGGTAAAGAGGATGTACTTCAGAAGAGGGAGAAAACAGGAAACAGGACAGGAGCCTACCACAGAGGGCCTCTGAAAGGCTCTACCCTGCAGGGTATCAAAGCAGATGCTGAGACTCATAGCCAAACTTTGGGAAGTTCAGGGAATCTTATGAAAGAAGTGGGAAATAATAAGACCTAGAGTGGACAGAAGCTCTACAAGGAGAGCAATAAAACCAAAAATTCTGGGCACCAGGGTCTTTTCTGAGACTGATACTCCAACCAAGGACCATTCATGGAGATAACCCAGAACCCCTGCACAGACATAGCCCATGGCAGTTCAGAGTCCAAGTGAGTTCCATAGTAATGGGAACAGGGACTGTTCCCAGGGACTGACAAGAACTGACTGGCCTGCTCTTTGATCACCTCCCTCTTAGGGGGGAGCATCCTTACCAGGCCACACAGGAAGAGAATGCAGCTACTCCTGAAGAGACCTGATAGACTAGGATCAGAAAGAAGGGGAGGGAGACATCCCCTATCAGTCCACTGGGGGAGGTGCATGGGTGGAGAAGGGAGAGAGAGAGTGGGTTTGGGAAGGGAGGAGGGAAGGAACTACAAGGGGGGATACAAAGTGAATAAACTGTAATTAATAAAAATAAAAATAAAAAATTAATTAACAGAAAAAAACCAAATTATTCACTTGTTTCCCAGCTGTAGTCCCCTCCCTCATCCCTTCCCAATCCTGTCCTCCCTCTTCTCCTCCCATACCCCTCCCCCAGTCCACTGGTAGGGGAGGTCCTCCTCCCCTTCCATCTGACCCTAGCCTATCAGGTCTCATCAGGACTGGCTGCATTGTCTTCCTGTTTGACCTGGTAAGGCTGTTCCCCTGCTCAGGGGGAGGTGATCAAAGAGCCAGCCACTGAATTCCTGTCACAGACAGCCCCTGTTTTTCTTACTAGGAAACCCACTTGGACACTGAACTACAATGCGCTTTATCTGTGCAGGGGTTCTAGGTTATCTCCATGCATGGTCCTTGTTTGGAGTATCAGTCTCAGAAAAGTGCCCAGTTATTTTGGCTCTGTAGCTCTCCTTGTGGAGCTCCTGTTCCCTCCAGCTCTTTCTATCTCCTCCTTCTTTCATAAGATTCCCTGCACTCTGCCCAAAGTTTGGCTATGAGTCTCAGCATCTACTTCGATACCCTGCTGGGTAGTCTTTCAGAGGCAATATTTTTAAAATGTATGAAAACAAAACATGGTGATTGAGCTTTTACTTATTTCTGCCTTTATTCCACTATTTGGAAGCCAGACTGTTTTTCTTGCCATGTCCCTAGACTTAGCATAGTGCCTGACAGACAGCAAAGGTCCCATGCTTTTTGGGGAGTTGTGTATTGTATTGAGGGGTTCCCAACCTGCCATGCTCTGTGATATTTATAAAGTCAAGTCAGATGGATGACTTCATTCAAAATCATGAAAGGATAATTCCAAGTAATTTGGTTTTCAGTTTTATTGTTTCCAAATGTATTGTTCTCTAAACCAAATAGAAACACTTTCATGGTTTTAAAATCACCTTGGCCTGTAATAATGTGTTCTAAACCCAGCTGTAAAGTTCATTGAAATGCTGAAGGTGTCCATTAGTAATGTTGCACTATCACCACCACCACTGACCATGAATATCTGGGTCTTAGAGATCTTTATTTCTTAAAGTTAAGTGGAGTTTAGCAGAACAAACCAACAAATAACAAACAAGGTCCTTTTGCGTTGCTTAAAGAGTACTCCCTAGTATAGCCCACTGTTCCAGTTACTAAAACCCACACTAGCAACACCGAGTTGAAAGAAAATATTCCTTACTGAAGATCTCTAATGACCCAGATGTTCAGGGTCAGTGGTCAGGGAGGAATGGTGCACCATTACAGGTGTTCACACTCAGTAATGCCTTGACACAGTCCTCTGAGCTGGAGGGCTAGAAACCTGGCTCATTGGGTAAAGGCATCTGGCCCCTAACCTGATGATCTGAATTTGATCCCCGGGACCCAAACAGTAGAAAGAGAGCACAGACTCCTATAAACAGTCCTGTGTTCTCCATATGCACAGACACCCACATATAAACACCATACACACATGTACCTGTGTGCATACATGATAGACAGATGGATGGATGGATAGAAGATGGATGGATGGATGGATGGATGGAAGGAAGGATGGATGGATAGATAGATAGATGGGTGTTTTTCAAAGTTCTCCTTGAAAAATGATATTTGGTGTTATGGGCTATGACCAATATATTTCTGCTTGAACTAAGATTTTATATTTAGAGTAAAACTCTAAAAATTGTTGTCAATTTTCGTTTGAGTTGTCAGAATCATAAATGGCCAGTGTTTTGAGGACTGAATAAATAATAAAGCTCTGGTGTCTTTGAGGAGCAGCTGGTTGCCCAATGCTCTGTCTCAGTGTGCTCCAAATTCAGTTCAGAGTCTGGTGATTTACAAACCCAGTTCTGTGTTCCGTTGGTCACTACTGGAAATCCACAGCAGATTGCCTTCAGAACCAGAATTGTAATAACTAGTACTCTGCTATCATCTACAGGGCAACTCATTACTGTTAGCAGGTGAAACAAGTCATTAGTTTATTTGGTGGGCCAGGGATCAAAACTAGGAATGATAGAGTGAGCCCAAGTTTCACACAAGACAAGATCCCTACCAATGATTAATCTCTTTCTGGGATCATAAAGCAGCTGTTACTTAGATCCACATATTGCAGGTTGATCGTGTATGCACTCAGCAGGTGGGCTATACCGCTAGCCCCATTTTATTTTACTTGGTGAGATAACGTCTCACCAAGTTGCTTATGAAGATTTGAACTCTTTGTAGTCCAGACCTTGAACTTGTAATCTTCCAGCCTTTGTCCCCCATTAGAGTGCCCTAGTGCCCAGCCTCAGTGAATGCCAGAAAGGGCTCTCTGCCTTGTTCCTAGGAGGCACTCCAAGTTTGCTTTCCCACCGGCTGAATAGAACTTGCCGGTAATAGCTGGACAAATGAGTGATTCACATTCTAGACCAATATGCAATCTAGGCAGAGATTTGCTATGAGCCAGAGAAAAAAGCAGGCTCACCTCAATCACAAGCTCTGTTTGTGATTTGTTCCCTGAGAGAGGCATTCTACTTTACATGGAACAGTGAACAAAACCAGACCTTCATGAACAAAGATATAAGATTACTTTTAAAAAGTCCCCAGGAAAAGAAAAAGTCCCCAGGAAACAAAATGCAACAATACACACAGCACATTTAAAGGATATGCCTTGGGGCTGAAGATATGGCTTGGCAATTAAGAGTATGTACTGTTCTTGAAGAGAACCTGAGTTCAGTCCTAGCATCCATGTTAGGTGGCTCACAGCCACCTGTAACTCCAGCTCCAGAGGGATCTAAATGTCTCTTCTGTACACCATGGCACCTGTATCACACAGACATGTACATAAACACATAGTTTAAAATAAGTATTTTTAAAAGGTTTGTGTGTCATGACTGACTTGGGGAAAAGGTGGTTCAACAGATATAAATCTATCAGTGTGTCACAGCATAGTAATGGGGAGAATGATGTGATAATCATGTACAGAAAAAAAGTAACAGAAATAATAGTTGTGAGATTTTAAAAAGAAAACAGTTAACAAGCTAGTTGTGGAAGGAATGTATCTCAACATCATAGAAACCTCATATGAAAATCTCAGAGCTCACTGTGTACAATGGTGATAAATGTTATGACTGTCTTTTAAATAAGAAAAGCATGCCTTTTCTTCTCATTCCCATTCAACATCTAGTGACTGAGAAAGAACAAGAAAGACAATCAGGATGCATCTAGACATAGAAAGACGGAAAGATATCAGCCATATCAGACTCTGCCCGGCCAGACCCTGACAAGCATCGCTTCTGTTCGCAGCGCTGGAGTCTGTGTTCATTGTTTTCATTAATGTACGCTGCTGCTTTACAAAGTGTGCACCCTTCTTTGCAGTGGGTCTCAGTGACAGTGAATGACAAATCTGAGTTCTGAGGGCAAGCTGGCTGATTTCAGAGCTTGGAAATACTGCACAGAACTGCATCTGTTATTTAACTTATTTAACTATTTTAACCCTGTTTTGAACACATGCGTTTATTGCCATCTCTTCATTCTCTTTGAAAATGGTTGGATAGAAAAAATAAATAAAAGGCATAAAATCCAAGAACCTTGAAGGTGGCTCAGTATGCAAGAATGAAGACCAGAGTTCAGATATGCAGACATGCTGAATGCATCAGCATGGCCCTGGGTAACCCCAGCGTTCCTGCGGACAGGGCAAAGGTGAAGACAGAGAATCCCATAAGACCGCTCTGCAGCTCGCCTGGTGAATGAGGTGAAAAGACAACAAACAGGCCTTGTGTCCGATAAAGTAGAAGGTGAAGGGCTACACCTGCCCTGAGTTCCGTGTGCTCACAAGCATTCATGTACAGAAAACAACACACAACACACACACACTAGAAAAATCTTGGCGTTTCTCTGCTTATATTCGAATGCCCTCATTTTTGATACAGAAATTGAAATGAAAGGAACATTTCACCATAAGTCACAAAATTAATGTCATTGTGCCAGTGAATACTCAGAAGTACTGAATCCTGTCTCGTGGTCATTGTCTCCCTGTGTTATTTTGGTTGATCTTGTTTAAAATAATCATAAGATTCTAAGTAAAAGAATGTGCTGGTAGCCAGGGGTGGCGGAGCATGCCTGTAATCCCAGCACTCAGGCAGGCAGAGAGAGGTGGATCTCTGTGAGTTCAAGGCCAGCCTGGTCTACAAAGCAAGTCCAGGACAGGACAAGCTACACAGAGAAACCCTGTCTCAAAAACAAAACAAAACAAAAACAACAACAAGAAAACAAACAACAAAAAAGAATGTGCTGTGCTGATTACAGGATATAGTGATGTGGTAGTTCCTGCAGGCTGGTGGTAATAACCAAAAGCATTCTGTGTGGTTTTGACTCGGTGTAATTGTATGTCATTTTCTCTCAATTATAGGGCTTAAGCCAGAAAATATGATGTGCAATGTATAATTTAAGACACCAATAAATGCAATGTGCTAATAGAAGCATGCCTTGACATCATACATGAAAATCCAACCAAGAGTTTTCTTGTTTGGTTTACCTGTATGGTTTTCAAGGATGTACTTTCTTTAAAAATGCATCTGTAAGACTGAGAATAAAGATTACAGGTGATGTCATATATTGACAGTGACAATCATGGCAAAACCACTGCATTTTTCTAATAAACCCTGGAAGTGAGGAGGCATCAAAAATTACAGCTGAGTGATGCCAGGCTCTGCTCATTGGGAAAGAGTGAGTTCACATTTCATGCAAAAAAAAATCTTAGCTAGAGAGAACTATCCAGTTTTGTCCTTTTGCAAGGAGACATTCTATGACATCCAAAACCCTTTGCATTGTAAAATTCTGTGATTCTTGATAGTCATGTTTCCTGATCTAAGGTTGACAGCATAAGGAAATGTTCAATTTCAGCTCACTCTGGGCAAGACTATCTAGTCAATTGTTAGGTAAAGAGGAGAGGAGCCAAACTGAACAGTCACATCATAATTGGCAATGTTATTTTCATTTGGTAACACCTGACAGTGATGAGCCACTTCCATGCAGATCAAGGAGTAAATCAACGGCAATTGAAACCAAATCTCTTACTGTCGACAGGTTTAAGTTACATATGAAACAGAGTTCTAATAACCTGTGAAAACTGGTCATTAAATTAGAGTTGCACACATCACCATGACCTCAGGTTGATCTTAATATGGAGACACATATACAAATGCAGAAATAATTTCAGATATGCATATGTAGATAGGATTTAGAATATGGTCACACACCATGTGATACTGTTTCAGCCAATGTCAGTTCATATAAGGTATTCCCTTAAACTAATAGTTGAGGTAAAAATTCCTATGATCTAGTGTGTTTTGTAATTTATGAATTAAATTTAATTCATAAACAATAACAGCTTGTGGTAGTTGGTACAATAATATGCTGCATGGGCTTGTGGTCTAGGAACAATACACTGACTAATACACAATACCATCTAGATTTGGGTAAGTGAATGTATACTATTCACCCAAAGGTAAATCACTAACAATCCATTTCTTAGAATGCTTTCCTATTGCTAATAAAGATGAACATGCATATATAATGAACATGTGTGTGAAATGAATATGTGGCATGTGTACATCTATAGATGCATACATAACTGCTGCCCTGGGATCTGCTCTTCTCCTTGGGGTATCCGGGCATGTTGTGTGCCAGGCTGGAGAGAGGGAGTGAAGCTGAGCTGGGGCGGGTGAGATACAAGCAGGATCTTGCTCACTGTAGCCTTCTCTGGAGACAGTTTCCAGTGAAACAGTTCTCTTTATCGGAGGGGAACAAGGGCTATTCAAATCTTGGGAAGTGGGTGGGGTTTTCGGGGTGAGTGTACATTATTGGTTGGAGCGGAGCTTCTTTTGCATGAAAAAGGAATTCCAGGTGCTTGCTCGATATGTCCTTATAAGGAAAGAGGAAGTTTAACCTGAGACCTGGCCTCAAGGGTGGCAAACGTGGGGCGCAAGGCTACTTGCACCTGGACATGGAGGCCCAGAGCAGGGAGGAAGCAGTCCTACTTCTGGCAGTCTCAAGACGATATTCTCAGGGCTTGGGCACGTTCAACCTCACCCTTGCTCCTCTGGTCTCATGGCTTTCTGGCCCCACACATCTTCTTGCTCTACTTTCCAAAATGGTTTAAACAGAGTAGCACTTTAGTAAGAATGATAGCCAAAATCAGACAGCTTAATTTGATGTCTGATATCACTCCATTATTAAAGTAACCAGGGATTCCAGTCGAAATGTCTGAGACCGGGTCTCAGGCTGAGAGTCTAGAGAATGATCACAGAGCATCTTATCCTAGAAGGTAAGGGATCATGGAAAAATAAAAAGAAAAAAGATAAGGCATTCTATTCCTTTCTCTATCAATCTTCAGGGTCTTCTTTTAAATTATTAAGTACATATCCACTGTTTATAGACCAGCGCTTTGTTGTTGACTCTTTTTGCATCACCCTCTATCGACTGCACAACTTCCATGTGGCTTATTTTTCAGTGTTATTGTTCTCATTTTGGTTTAGTGATTTCTCTAGTATGCATGCACAAATGAGTATATATCATAGAGTCACATGTTTATCTGGTCTTTTTACATATCACTACTCTCTTTCTAAAGTAAATGCTGATGGCTTGGGGGATGCCCTGGATATTTTTATGTCAATGTGACCCAAGCTATAGTTAAAAGAGGGAGACTCAATTCAGAAAATGCCTTCATAAGACCAGGCTGTAGTCAACCTGTATAGCATTTTCTTAATTAAAGGTTGATGGGGAAGGGCCCAGCCCATTGTGTGCAGTGTCATCCCTGGACTGGTGGTCTTATGTTCTATAAGAAAGCAGGTTGAACAAGCCATGGGGAACAAGCCAGTTAGTAGTACCCCTCCATGGCCTCTGCATCAGCTCCTGCATTCTGGTTCCTGCCCTATTTGAGTTCCTGTCCTTCAGTGATGGTCTACAATGTGGAAGTGTAAATAAAATAAATCCTTTCTTCCCCAAGCTTCTTTTGGTCATAGTGATCCATTACAGCAATAGAAACCTTAACTGAGACAGGGAAATAAGATTCTTCCTGATTGACCTCATTTATCTGTGCTTCTTTTATTCCTATTTCTGAATGAATGAAAGGAAGACACCTTCCCATTCCAGAGCCAAGAGTTTCTCTTTCTTGCCCTGCACCAATTTCTGCCTCTGAGGTCAAGTCACGCCTAAGAGAGACATCAAGAATCCTCTATGATTAAAATGGTGCTTTTATGTCTCCAAATTATGATGTGCACCACTACACTCTGGTCTTGCTCTGCCTGAACATAAACTGTAATGTCACAAGGGGCTTTTAGGAACCAAAGGTTTTTTTGGTGTACAGTGTTCTGTAAATAAAATACTGAAATGTTTCTAAATCTGGGAAGACATGAGGCTATGAAGGGTATCCTTCAATAACAAGCCATGCACTGAGCATTCCTGAAATTACTCTAACAGTTCTTTACTCCTTAGATCCCAGGTCACTCCATATGAATTTCTCTGTAATATGTTCCTTTTATTCAATGTTCAATGCATGAGTTTCTGTAGATTACTTGACCTCTCTAATATTTCAGCATAGGCTCTGACTAGATTTCCTTCAGTTCTATTAGTTTATTGCATATTTGATGGGTTTCTCTACCAGCTCTAATCAATGTTTATTTATCTTCATGGTTTCAGACCAAAGGCCATTAACAATATTCACTTCAAGTTTGGCTCTTCCATTGCTCTTCAGGACATGCTACTCTCTGTTTAATCCTTTCAAATTATGAATTCCCCCAAGCTCTAATGTGGCCAAGTAGGCTTGTGCGGGATGATTTGTGAGTTGCACCGCAATCCATTGGACATGTAAAAACTATGGGTTTATGAAGACCCTGTTTGACACACTTAGCCAGTTAACTGTCCCCTATCCAGAAATGAGGTCTTACCTGAATATGAGCTGTCACACTGGCTGTTCATCCATTGACTTCCTATATAACACCCTGTGCTGTGTTTACTGGTGTCTCCTCTACATTGACAGACAGTATTTCCCACAGCGTCCCAACATTTATGAAGAGTGGCTCAACTTGGTCTTCATTCATTGGTCCTACTTTAATACTGCTCTGTGCACACATTCAAACACACACATGAGCCTGTACTCACCTCCATTCAGACATGTAATCACTCCAACCTTCATTGGATACTTCATAATCTTCACGATAACGTCAATAATTGGCCCTTCACAACTCTTCTCTCAGTTAGCTGCAGCAGCTCGTAGTCCCAGCTACAGAAGAGCAGGGGATGTAGGATCATAGGTTCAGTGCCATCCCTGGGAACTTAGGAAGGTCCTCTCATAAAAGGAAGGATGTGGGAATGGCTGAGTGGCAGCGCTCCTGCTTGCTATGGGTAAGGCTATATCTTGACTCTTCCTACCACACAAAGGACCACTTTTAAATCTTTGCTGCTGTGTATCAAGCTTAAATTTTATGTGCTTCAGGTAGCTGTCAACCTGCTTAAGACCCACAAAGTACATACTCTTTAAAACACCCTCATGTTCTATTCATGCCAGCTGTCTTGGTTGGTAAGTCCTCTGCACATTGACCTGTGCCTGGTGTAGAATGAGGGAGATCCAGGAATGATGGATTTTTAAAAAGTATTTTTTTAAATGATGTATTGATCTAAATAATGAAAAGGAAGTCTCTTTGGGCAGTATGTCTGAAGTGGAGAGCATAGGAAGGGGTGTCCAGTAGCCACAAGGAGCTTGGTTCAGTGTCATAGTCCCCCTCCCCTCTGTCTGCACGTTAGCCTCAATGGTGAAGGCTCCTTCGGGTAGCTACACCACCTGAGGAGCAAGGGCAGCTGTTGTGGTATATCAGCATGTGTGGCGGATATTGTACGATAAATGTGGAATTTTAAAAACCACCATAGCTTTGCTCCAGTTTTCCTTAGTGCTCCCTTCAGAGTCCCCAAAGTTGATTCTGAAAGCGTGGAATAAAGCAACCATCTGCAACAGGGGCTTCTCTGCACCATCCGTTCTTTTCAGAGTTAGCGGGACTGGGCTGATAGACTCACTCCTCCTCCACAGGGAAGCTCTAGCACATGAGCAGCCCTGTACATAGGAAACACTAAGTGCTGCCTTTGTGCTTTAATTCTCCTCTGCCTTGTGGTAACCCGGAGCAACAGATTCTGTTGCAGAAAAACACTTAACATTTTATCCGATCTAGATGGGACATACCATTACAGGTCTCGTCTCACACATCTGAACTGCAGCTGGCTGGGATTTTCTTGCAGTGTGCCACATAATAACATGGTGCTTAATGAAACGAAGTTTAGTGTCACAGAGAGAAAATGACAGGCCAAAAACCTGCCACAAAGCTACATTAAGATGTAGTTGGCACGCACTTGAATCGCTCCAGTTGCATTGCAAAAATAGTGTTTCTGGAATTAGAAAAACACAGTGTTGCCAAGGTTGAAATCATCAAGAACAATTTAATTTGTCTTTCCTTATTAAAAAAAGAACTGATTTTTCATTTTAGTATAAAATGTTTATACATATAATTTTTATGACCACATACAGAATTGTAATTTTATATTTAAATTTATGGAGATATTTGTTACTCATTTTTATGAAAGGAATTTCAGTATATAAATACCTTTATCATTGACCATACCATGACATGCTCTGTGCAATACAAGGTGGTACAAAATGTAGGCCTTTCTGAGAACTGGAAATAGCATCTTTGCTCATAGTGTATTCTTGCTAACTTGTAGAAGATGTCAGGGAAGCCAGTCTCAGTTAAAGACTGATGAAGGGTGGAAGGGACAAATGTATTTGAGACTGTCTACTAGGCACTTTGTATGATAACATTTTTTGAAAAGCCCAATGCTTTATTGTTATCTGTTCAGTTTACCTAATACAATAAAATGCTTTACCATTACACAGTATTTTAAATATGTAATAAAAGAAAAGGTAGAAGGGTTTCTTCATGTGGGAAATGTATTTCCCTTCATTAGGGGACCCACCATAGTAAACGCAGGACAGGAAAAAATGGCTGCCAGGATGTGCTCAGATTGTTTTTATTATGCCTGTGTCTACTCAGGCATCAGGAATGTCTTCTCTATGTCTATGGCTTCAGTCTTAGAAGGGTCAGTCTAGATGATGATGAGATAGGGGCCTGGAGATCAGCACCATAGAAAATGTCCTTTAAAGAAGATGAAGCTGGAATTAATTATGGTTATGCCATTATATATATATATATATATATATATATATATATATGCGCCATGTAAGAACAAAGTCACTTTTTGAGAAATACATATTTAGTTGGCTTCATCAACAAACACAGTGTCCTAGTGTCCTTTCATTAACAGGTGAACATTATAGCATCATTATACAAGTTAGGAGAGGGCTGTGATGTAACTAGGTGATATGTTGTGAAAACCTCATCTTGTTGTGTAGTATATAACTGAACATCATTAATGGACACATGAGTATGTTTCTTTCTTAAAGTTTAATATCAATGAAGAGACTCTCTGGGCCCAGGCTCATTGATTCTCCTCATTCCCCCCCCCTCTTCATCATCTATCTATCTATTTATCAATCATCTATTTCTACATCTATATATCTGTATATACTGTATACCTATTTTTATAAGATTTATAATATTTAAGTCACATTGGCTTACATTGTTTTGTGTGTATGTGTTGTTCCTCCCAATTCATATGTTAACCCTTGCATGAGTGCTTCAGAGTGTGACTGATTTGAAACAGGGATATTAAGGATGTTAAGGAGCTGATCAAGTTAAAATGATATCACTATAGGAGTCCCTCATCCAGTGTGGCTGGTTTCCTTAGAAGAAGAGGCGATTGCAAAGCAAACCTCATGTAGAAAGTAAAAGACGAGCCAGCTACCCAAAGCCTAGGGGAGGCCCCAGAAGTGACTAACTGCCAGCATCTTAATTCTGGACTGCAAGCCTCCAGAGCTGAGAGAAAACCCGGTTCTGTTGTGTTTGGTGTCTGCACTTTGTTACAGCTGCTGTGTGTAACAGAAACACAGCAAAAGCCCAACCCTCTGGCCCTAGTCCTCAAGCAACTAGCATTCTTTCTCTTTCTTCTTAATAAAAGTCAAATAATTCAAAACCAAACGTATAGTAGTGATTTTTACCAAGGCAATTTCTAAGACCAGGGTGCTTTGGCCCATTACATGTTATGCTCAACCTCCTACTTATTCAATATTTGCATTACAACTCACAGCATAACATGACTTGCAGTAACATGACCCTCCATCACTTTATCATTTGAAGTCATGAAAGAAAAGATTCGGTCTTGTTTAGTCTATTACACCTAATGAGAGCATGAAAATGGATATTAGATTTTTAGAAATATTTACAGGCTTGAATAAGATGAGATTGGCGGCTAGAAATTTAGTGTCGTCAAACAGCTCTTTGCACGTAATTATGTATTAAGGCAGAGACGACATTAGTGAGAATGTCTTATACTTTCAACTTGAGAGATTACTGTTATTGCCTAATCTGCATTCCCACAGCACTTTCGAATACAGAAATGCTTCTTTGAGCATAGTTCCCTAGCTGTACTGGTGGACTCAGCACTGCTTTCCAGCGCCAGGTGCCCCTCTCAGTGTCTAATGTTAGCTGGGCATGGTGGTGCATGCCAGCACTCAGGGAGGCAGAAGCAGGCAGGTCGCTGTTTGAGGCCAGCCTGGTTTCCAAAGTGAGTCCAGGACAGCCAAGGCTATACAGAGAAACCCTGTCTCAAACAACAACGATGAAAGAAAGAAAGGAAGGAAGGAAGGAAGGAAGGAAGGAAGGAAGGAAGGAAGGAAGGAAGAAAAGAAAGAAAAGTATCCTCTGTTGTGCTTTAATTATTTAATTATTTAATTAATTTCCTCAGTGGTGGTATGCTTGGGCAGGTGTTTGATCCCAGGTCCTGAAGACTTCCTACTGCACAGCAAGTGACCAATACATGTTCTTGCCAATACATGTGCTCCAGAGCATTTTAAAGTTAACTACACAGGAGCCAAAATGTTTACTTGATTGGGAAGAGGTACAGGGGTTAGGCGGAAATGTGACAGAGTCGGTAGCAGGTGGAGGCTGTGTCGTCTTTTATGTCCACCCTCTCTTAAGAGATGTGGAAAGCAAGGGGTGGTTCTAAATAGAAGCATGAGGTGATTTCATTTATATATTTAGAGATTTCTCTGAATGCTGAGGGAAAAGCAAGGACACCAATTAAGAAGATACTGCAGCTAGCCTTGAGAGAGGTCATGGTGACTTAGATTACAGAGAGAAGAGTTGAAATAAACACTGGAAAGAAGGCTGTCAGGATTTGCCCACATTTCTCACATAAGGGGCTTATTTATTTATTTATTTATTTACTTGACAAATAATTATTTCCTGGTATATGTCAGTCAGTCAGTATTTTAGGTCCAAACAGGTGCGCTGTCAGGACCCACATTTACATTTTGTGGGTTTATGCAAACATAAATAGATGGATACCAGCCAGACTTCAATCTTGTGGCAGTTAATGCCATACAGGAGGGGTGGCATCCAATTAGGGCTGCTTCAAAGTAGATGTTCAGGCACATTTTCATAGATAGTCAAGCAGAGAACAGTATGGGCAGGGGACCAGGCAGGTGAAGGTCTAGAATAAAGCAGGCCCTGCAGAGACCGTTAGTAAGGGCAGCTTGACATGCTCTGCGAATGGAAACGGCCAATATGTGTCTTAGTTAGTGTTACCAGAGCTGATGGAACACCATGAACAAAAGCAGCTTAGGGAGAAATGGGTTGGATTATTTGGCTTATGCTTCCACATCTTTCGAAAGAAGTCAAGAGTAGGAAATCATACAGCAGGAACCTGGCAGGAGCTGATGCAGAGGTCACGGAGGGTGCTGCTTACTGGTTTGCTCCTCATCCCTTGCTCACCCTGATTTCCAATAGAACCCAGGGCCACCAGTCCAGGGGTGGTACTAAGAACTATGGCTGAGCCATCTCACATCAATCACTGATTAAGAAAATACCTCACAGGCCCCTTGGGTTCCAGAGAGGGCCATGTGCCCATGGATCCCAGGTGATAATACTAGACACAGTACAGCTCATGTCACACTGGGGTTTGGGAACAACTCGCTTCTAGGTTTTCTTTGGTTTCGTTTTGTTCACTTTTCTAGATCCTATTTCTGGATTTCCTCACATCTGCACCCTTGTGAAGCTGTCAGTGATGTATATAGCCATGTTTTCACCAGTTCCACGGTTTAAGGCATCTCTTGGGAGCCATGATTAAGCCTTAACACTTAACAAGTGTTAGCTCTAACTATATTGGAAGAAATTATTGTAGGTTACATATGGAGGCTGTGGGGAGAAACGGTAGTTCTGCTACAAATGCGTCTGCTCGAGAGCCACCATCAGCAGAAATACAGCCAGTGGGATTTACTTGTGAAAATAATGTAAACAAAATAGCCACCCACCTTGTGAATCTCCCTTTGATCACTTCCCGGATCTACCTCAACTCTGCAGTTACAGTCACCAACATATTTGCAACAGCACATGTGCGTATGCGATCTCACCTCACAGCAGGCTGTCTGTGTCCAGCCGGTAGGGCCTAAGCAAAGCATTTGTATGCTGTATCCTGCCATCAGCTGAGGAACTGGAGGGTTTGGTTTTTTTGTTTGTTTGTTTTGTTTTGTTTTGTTTTCAGTAAGTTTAGTTTCCATCCCCTACTTTTGAGGAGAGATTGATTGTTACATAGGCCTAAAAATTGTGTCAGTCTGTCTCTTCCTTTAGTTTGCTATTTGTCCAACTTACTTACATTACATGCTATGGTTTTATAGAACTATTCACTTCTATTCACTAATAGGTTTTGTGCTTCAAAAAAACATAAAATGGGGATTTTTGATCTTCAGCCTGGCTTTTACATGTAGACACATGGAGATTCATAGGCATGTTTAGGAGTGTGCTCTCTACACTGAATTGTCCACACTGAGATTAGCAGGCACTCAATACAAAGGTGAATAAGTAGCCTCATTTATTTACCAGGTATCTCATCTTGAAAGACCCAGAGAATCCAAAACTTAGAGTCCCAAAGGGAGCTCATGATTTCCTCTCCCTCTTCCTCTTCTCTCTCTCTCTCCTACTCCTTCTCTTCTCTTCCCCTCTTCCCTCTCCTTCCCCTCTCTCTCCTTCAGCTTTCCCTCTGCCCAGCTCTACACTGTGGGTCACTTGGCTTCACTTTTTTCTCATTGCCTGCACTTCTGATACTTCAGCCCTTTCTGGAAGCCCTTCCCATGACTGTGAATCCTTTCCTGCTACTGTGTGGGCCTTTTTGCTACTTCTGGTCCATTTTTTATTTTCTTCTGAACTACAACAGCCAGCCAGAGGAAGCCTATTTCTCCTTACTGATTTCAATTTGGTTTTACGATTTAGGAGACATAGTACATTGCACATGCAATTTAAAAGTTATTAAACTTATGTCACTTTGAGGTGATTATCTTAGTTAACATATTTTACCTTAAAACCTAATTTTCCCAATATTTTGCCATTTTCTTGTGTGCACGTTGCCCATGTTTGTGTTGTGAATATTTGCACACACGAGGGTCTGTGTGCACTTGGAGAGCAAAGGTTAGTGTGAGGTTGTCCCAGTACTTCTCTACCTCGTTCCTTGAGGCAGTGCCTCTCATTCAAACCCAGAGTTCACCAGTATGGCTGATCTTGATAGTCATCTTGCTCTGTGGGTCCAATGCCCCAGCCCCATGCTCTAGCCACTGAGCCATTGCCCAGCGCCAGTCTAACATTATTCACAAATATCTTTTTGTCTGTTCTTTTACGTTCAGCCACTTAGAACCTGTCAACATGGACATATAATATTCTATGACATCTAGGTTTATACATTGACATTTGAGTTTTAGAAGTAATCTGGAAACTTTTTCATTTGACTGACATGTTTGGACTGTGCACACTTACTGCAAATGCTGGTAGACCTGTATTGAATCTAGCATATGGATTTACTCCAGTCTTTCAAGGTTCTTGCTCTTTTGGTTGGCTTAGTGATTTTCTTAATTTCGTTTATTTTCTCCTACCAGTATAAAAGTAATAAATTCAGCTTCAATTATTTTAATGTTACTATGAGAATTTTAAAATATTTACTTACTCGGGCTTACCAATAATAAAATGTCTTTCATTTTTCTTCCACCCAGGACCATTGTCTATCATGACTTCTCCCTGAAGTAAATAATTTCTCTAAGTGTAAGTCTCTTGATTGGACACTTCCCCACCTGTTTCTTTGAAAATGGCTTCATGTCACCATAATCTTGATGGACACTCTTGATTAGAAAACATCATCTTAAGTGGATACTCTCTCTGCTGGTTGGAACTCTCTTTATGCTGAGCTCACTGGCAGTTGGAGGTAGCAGCTTCTTCCCCATGGAGCTGCTCTTGGTGACCCAGCTGTTTCATTTTTCTCTTTTGCTATGAAATCCTTAGACGTGTGTCTTAGTTTCGGTTTCTCTTGCTGCTAAGTGACAACATGATCCCAGCAACTCTTTTTTAATTTTTCTTTTTTTCTTCACAATTTATTTATTATATATTCTGACTGAAGCCCCCTTCCTCAACTCCCCTCAGTCCCACCCTTCCTCCCTCTTCCGCTCATCCCCTTCCCCTAGTCCACTGAAAGGGGGAGTTCCCCGCTATTGCCATCTGCCCATAGTTTGTTAAGTCTCATCAGGACTTCCTGGATTCTCTTCCTCTGTGGCCTGGCAAGGCTGCATCATCAGGAGAGAGTGATCAGAGAGCAGTCAACTGAGTTCGAGATGGAGCCAACCCCTGCTCCCCTCACTCAGAGACCCACATGGAGACTGAGCTGCCAGAGGCCACATCTGAGTAGGGGGTCTAGGTCCTCTCCATGCATGGTCCTCCATTGGTGCATCAGCCTCTGCAGGACCCCCTGGGGTCAGATCTTTTAATTTTGTTGGTCTCCTTTTGGGGCTCCAGTTTCCCCCAATTCCCTCTATTAGTACTCTTTTCTTCCTCCATATAACTCCCTGTGCTCTGCCCAAAGATTGGCTGTGGATCTCAACATCTGCTTCAATCCCTTGTTGCGTGAATCTTTTCAGAAAACCCTCTATGGTGGACTCCAACAGATGCTGGAGAAAGGAAACCCTCCTCAGTTGCTGGTGGGTGTACAAATCGCTTTGGAAATCAATCTGGCACTTTCTCAGAAAATTGGGAATAGCACTACCTCAAGATCCAGTTATACCACTCCTGGACAGATGCCCCATCATTCAATAAGGACATTTACTCAGCTATGTTCATATCAGCCTTATTTGTAATAGCCAGAATCCAGAAATAACCCAGATGTCCCTCAAGGGAGGAATGGATACAGAAAGTGTGGTACATCTACACAATGGAATACTCAGCTATTGAAAACAAGGAAATCATGAAATTTGTGGGCAAATGGATGGAACTAGAAGAGATCATCCTTAGTGGATAGTATAGAAACAGAAAGACAGGCATACTATATACTCACTTTTAAGGATATTAGCCATATAATATAGGACCATCTACAGACCTAAAGAAGCTAAACAAGAAGGGTGCTAGGGAAGATGCTTAAATCTCATTCAGAATGGCAAACAGGATAGATACCAGAAGTGATGGAAGAGAGGAAACCAGCAACCTTTTAATCATTCTTTTAATTTATTTATTGCAATTTATTCACTTTGAATCCCAAATGTAGCCCCCTCCCTCCTCCCCTCCCAATCCTATACTTCTTCCCTCTTCTCCTACCATGACCCTCCCCCAGTCCACTGATAGGGGAGGTCCTCCTCCCCTTCCATCTGACCCTAGCCTATCAGGTCTCATCAGGACTGGCTACATTGTCTTCCTCTGTGGCTTGGCAAGACTACTCCCATCCTCAGAGATAGGTTATCAAAGAGCCAGCCACTGCGTTCATGCCAGAGAACGTCCCTGTTCCCATTACTAGAGAACCCACTCGGGCACTGAGCTGCCATGGTCTTCATCTGAGCAGAGGTTCTAGGTTATCTCCATGCATGGTCCTTGGTTGGAGTATCAGTCTCAGAAAAGACCCCCATGCTCAGATATTTCAGCACTGTTGCTCTCCTTGTAGAGCTCCTGCCCCCTCCAGGTTTTTCATCTCCCAGTTCTTTCATAAGATTCCTTGCACTCTGCCCAAAAACTAGGCTATGATTCTTAGCATTTGCTTTGATACCTCTCTGGGTAGTCTTTCAGAGGCCCTCTGTGGTGGCTCCTGTCCTGATCCCTGTTTTCTGCCTCTTCTGATGTCTGTCCCATTTGTCTTTCTGAGTGAGGATTGAGTATCTTACCCAAGGTCCTATCAAATCCTCTTCAGTTGTTTATTTTCTCTTCCATCCTTCTCTTTCCCCTCCACTTCTTGTGTTCTTAACAGGTTCTCCCTTAAGTCTTGCTACTATTAAATATTTCTGTTTTGTTTTATGAGCTTGAATACCATTTTTAAAAAAATATTTAGTTCCTTTATGAAAATCCATAGTTCAAGTTCATTTCACATGACATAGTAAGCATATTTTCCAGTGGTCAATATTTGGTAATGGTTATAATAATTAAATATTTTGAGTGAATGTTTCTGTAGCTTCCAGTGGTTGTCAGGGTCAATGCTTTGTTTCATTAGGTAGCAGACTATCACATACATACTTTGGAAAACACTTTATAGGATAATTTGGGGCATATTATGATATCTCCATCTTTCGTTGAGCTGCATCTCCCTAATTCCAGGTCAAGGCTTGAGCCAAGGAAGTCCACCTGGACAAGGATTCACCCAGTCTGCTCTGTTATAGCTTGCCATTCCTAAGGTTGTGGCCTTAATGCTCTGGCTGCCTGCTAGACTGATGGACCAGAGCCATCCCTTGGAATCAGTGGCTTTTGTTTTGAATATTGAGCTTTCCAAGTTTGTCCAATCGAGAATTAAAGACCTCCTCCAATCAAAGCCAGGTCTGGTGATAAGCCTTGTGTCTCTGGAATACCCCATTTTTACATGGTTTATCTCAGTAATTCTCACTTGCCTTATTAGCTATTTGATGCCATTTAATAATACTATCTTTTATTATCCAAGGTTTTTAGTTTTTCAATAAACATTTTTTCTTGTTATAATGTTAAAACAAAAGCAGCAAATCCAGAAAGGGCACTAATGTATAGTTTCCCTCAGAATATGTAGGTTTTTAGGAGAAAGGGCTTTGAGGCCATGGTTGAGCCTTTTGTTGAGAAGAAAGGAATTACACAGAAACAAGACAAGATATATACATTTAAACATGATAGAGTCTTAGAGGCCAGGAAGAGGGTTACCTTTAAAGCCTAGAGAGGGGATTCATGAAGAATGAGAGTAGGAGAGAGAGGAAATGGGGCGGGAGGGAGAGGAGAGGGAGAGACGGGCAGAAAAAGACAGAAAAGGGGAGGTGAGAGGGAAGGAGAGAGCTACCATGAGAAGGATGGTGGAGGGAGGCCATAAGGGCCCTTCAGAGACAAGCCTTCTCAGAACATCTACTGTGCAAATATTCCTGAAGAATAACCAGAACAATCCCTAGAATAAAGGAAAGATCTAACTAACTAACTAACCAAATACACACACACATATTGGTTTTTCCAGACATACATATACACATATACATAGCATACACATACATATACATTGTCTTTGTGTGTGTGCAGCCTTGGCTATCCTGGATTCACTTTGTAGACCAGGCTGGCTTTGAACTCACAGGGTCCACCTGCCTGTCTTCCTGCCTCTACTGAGATTACAGGTGTATGCCATCATGTCTGGCTTAACTTTATTATCTTTTGGGGGTAGCAGGAAGTTTTATATCATATGTTTTAGTTTGACATAGCAGATGTGACACAGAACTTGGAGAAGCCAGATGCTAGTTAGGGACACAAAGCAAGGGGTGCTGCTTTGAGATTCTATCTCAAAAAGCTGCAGGGAGGCATGTCCCGCTCTCTTCAGGCTGTGGGATCTGATCTTTGAAAGTAACCACTGTCTTTTCAGAGTAGGGTTATGTTATAATAGTTTAAGATTTTGTGGTTCACCATATATGAAACTACTGGCTCAAGCTGTGTCTGCCTGGAATGTACTTCTGCATCAGAGTAAATTTTCTTATTCTTTAAGGCATGAGTTCCTTAGTAGAGTCTTCCTAAGGTGACAAAGATCATTCAAGTAGTTCTTGTTGCATAGAATATCACCTACTATTACTGCACATTTTTGGACTGCAATTTACATTTGTTTATGTACTTCCTACAAGTCTGCAAAGTTCTTAGATAAAGGGACTATAGCTAATTTTGATTATTCAATTATCAATATCCAATACAAGTCATAACATCTGACAGGCATTAAACTAATAAGCATCAAATCGATGAATGGATATCCTATAATGCAAAGCTACAGATGAAATAGTATATTGGAAATATATTAAGATGTTTCCATGTGTATGAATATTATTTCTTTATAGAATAAAAACATAGTAAATAGAACAATAATATCTCTAGATCTGTATTGAACATTGATTTGTGAAGAGTTTTTGAATGCTAAGATTTTTTTAATATATAGAATGTTGAGCAAAACCAGTCATGAAAATAATTCTTCTATATTTGGCCATGTCTTTGACTCTATTGATGAAATCCATTTAGTTCTACGGTCACTAAAACGATTGTGACTATGTTACAAATAAGGGAAATTGCAGTATGTTTTGTAACTAAGCAAATATGAGAAGACTTGAAAGAGGATTGCATAGGCAAAAGGTGAAGATTGTGAGCTGTGTGGAAAATCTCTGTAAGAAGAGTAGCTTCCAAATTGACTTTTTGTCCCAAATTTCAATACAATTATGCATAATAGTAAACATTCACTTTATAAAAATTAGGCAGAGTGAGAGATCTTGGAGCATTCAGCCTTAAGTGGGATGTCTCCATCAAATCTCTCCTTTTGGGGCTTAGGGAACCCCTGCAGAATTGGAGGTAGAAACACTCAGTGTGGGAGCCAGAAGACATGGAGGACACCAAGAAAACAAGGCCCTCTAAATCAACATGAGCAAATATGACATGAACTCACAGAGACTAGATGTGTAAACACAGTCCTGCAAGGGTCTACACCAGGTCCTTTGTGTGTGTGTTGTGGGACTCCTGGGTGTGAGAACGAGTGGGTCTCTAATTCATGTGACTTCCCTTGGGCTCTTTTTCCTTCTGTTAGTTTATTTTGTATAACTTCTTTCTTATCTGTTTGTTTGTTTTTTTTTTTTGTGTGTGTGTGTTTTGAGACAGGGTTTCTCTTTGGAGCCCTGGCTGTCCTAGAACTCACTCTGTAGACCAGGCTGGATTAGAATTCAGAATCTGCCTGCCTCTACTTCCTAAATTCTGGAATTAAAGGTATGTGCCACTACAACCAGGCATATCTTGTCCAGCTTCTATGTGTTAGTTTTTAAAAGTCTTATTATATCTTTTTTTTTAAATGAGTGAATGAATAGATAGATGGAAGTCTAGCTACTAGGGTGAAGGTTGACAACTGAGCTGTCACTTATATGAGGTAAGAGAGGGAAAGTCAGTTTTCTCCCATAGAGTGAAACTGGGCATGTCGGCACTCCAGGATAGGCCTCATGTCCAGGAATTGTTGACCAACATATAATGGACTCCATATTTTTTGTTTGTTTGTTTGGTTGGTTATTTTGTAAGTGTGTGTGTGTATGCGTGTGCACGCATATGTACTTTAGTTTGGTTACAGTTTGGTAGGGTTTCCTTTTATTTGTTTGTTTTTTCTATCTTTGATGGTGTTTTATTTTGTTTTCTTGGTTTGGGGGTGTTTCTTGTTATCTTGGATTTTTGTTTGGTTTTTGAGAAGGTACTTGGGTTGAGTAAGAAGGAAGGGGAAGGTGGTCTGGGGGTACTTGGGGAAGGGAAAGTATGTGATCAAAATGTATTTGGGTTCAAAATTGTTTGGAACAATGAAAAATATAAAAGTACAAAAATTATATGAAAGGCAGAGTAAAGGAAAGAAAGGAGAAAAGAGAATGAAGCAAGCAATATGCTACATTAATTTTTTTGCGTCATTTATTATGAAGAAATGTGAAAACATTAAATGCAAGTGAACCATCTGATATCTGATATTATGTATAGGATCAATGTGCTCTCCTTTCTTTTTTAAAAATGTGAACTTTTTTTCTTGAGAAGATGAAATATGATCATATCCATTCCCTATTTCTCCCTCCACCTCTCCATGTCCCTGCCAACACCCAACACTCAACTTCATGTCTTTATTTTGATAACTCAGTAGGTCCAGCTAGTACTGACCAGTTGTGCATGAGTGTGGGACCATCTACTTGACCACGGAAAACCACCAGGACCCATATCCTCAAAACAGAAAGACCATCTCTCATACAGCACCTACCTACTTCTTCTGGGTAGATCACCTACCCCTTCTGTGCTGGAGTTTTGGCTTGATCTTGTGTAGATCTTCTGCAGTGAACTCACACTTTCTAGATATAGATATTTTATACAGACATGGATGTGAAAGTTCAAATGTATTTACTAGTGGTCCTAATGATCTAAAGACAAAACTTTTTTCACTCATCTCTGGGCTCTGCTGTAAAGTTCATGTGTTTTCTACTGTATTATAAAACTGTCAGTTCATCTGCCCTGGCAGAGGTATGGATCACACGAAATGTCATGTAGTCAGTTATTTTGAACAACACCATTATTTGTGCTAGACACTGTTTCTTTGAATTTTATCCAAATCTACTTTAGACTTTGCTTTTGATGATTTTGAAGATACGTTGCATTAGTTTTTCTGGTCACTGACTGAATACCTGACATCAACACCCAAAGGGGGTGAGGAAGATTTACTTTGCCTCATGGTTTTGTAAGATTTGCTCCATGCTTTCTGGACCTCTGTGTCAGGAACATATGGTAGAGGAGAGATGTTGACATCATAGCTCACCAGGAAGCAGAGAGCCACACCAGGACCCAACTCTATGTCCTGCTTCTCCACAGAAAGTCATATCACCCCAACGTTCTAACATCTCCCAGTTAGCACCACCGTTTGAGGATTGAGTATTCAAAGCCTGAGCTTATTGGAGGGATTTCACATCTAATCTACTGCACACATGATGTTCAAATTGAGCTAATTGTCAAGGAAAAGTACATTAATCTGTCTTTTCACGTTCTGAGGCCTTTGTGTATTGTAAGGTAGCATTTTTATATGAAATGTTAAATATATTTTCTTATCTATTTTTAGTTTTAAATTACATCATTGCTGGCAATTCATGGTGTTTTTGAATTCTGAATTTCCTTTGAGGTGTAGTATTTCTGAACATTTTGTTAATCATGGAGGCCAGACCTGGCATTTCAGACCATTGTTTTAATACTGATACAATGTGGCTTTGTTTATTACAGCTTTGAAGAACGTCTTAAAGTCAGTTAGCATGACCCTTCCTGCTGCTCCATGAACCTGCAGCATCTTTTTCATTAATTTTGTGTTTACTTTCTTTCATCAATGCCTTAGAGATTTTAGTATTCACCTCTTTTGCCACCTTTGTTAAATTTACATTCTAATTTTTTAATGTTAATATAAATGGGGCTGTTTTCCTAATTCTTGTTTTAGTATATGTATTTATTACAGTATTTTGATTTAATCTTTCACATCTGTGCTGAATTCATTTATTCTGATAGGGTTTTTGTTTGTTTGTTAAATCTTTAGATATAGAAGACCATGCAAACATCACACAGAAAAATGGTCCTTCTTATCCCATTTGGATGCAGTTTCTTTCTCTTTGTGCATACTACATGGTGCATACATGTGTGTGAAGATGTATATATGTGTATGTTCAGAAGACACAGAAGTTGCTCAGTGCCCTCGTCACTCACTGCTTTTATCCCACAGACCAGTGGTTCTCAACATTTCTAATGCTAAGACCTTTGATAGTTCCTCATGTTGTGTTGACCCCCAACCATAAAATCATTTTGTTTCTACTTTATAACTGCAATTTTGCTACTGTTGTGAATTATAATGTAAATATTTGTGTTTGCCCATGGTCTTAGGTAACCCTAAGGGTCCACCTTTCGTGGGCCACGACCCACAGGTTGAGGACCAGTGCCTTAGCTTGTCTCGCTAAGCTTGGAGCTTTCTCTCTTTTGGCTAGGCTGTCAGCCAGAAAAACAAAACACAAACAAAACAAAACAACAACCCAGCTAGCTCCCTTTTTTCAGCACCCAACCATGAGATCCAGGGGTTCTGGATCCTATTGCTACCCTCAGCTTTTTGCATGGAGATCCAAAATCAGGTGATGAGGTGTTCCTGCTCACACAGCATTGTACTGATCTCAGAGTCATGCTCCCAGCCCCATCCCCTTATGGACTGTATATTTCTTCATATTACTTTCTTAAGGAAAAATAATTTGCGTGGCAACTTAAACACATTGCCAAGAACACTGGCTGGTGTATTCAAAGAAGTGTAGAAGGTATGTCGACTGTCTATCAAAAGTAGGGTTAGGGTGATCGGATCAAACTACAAAACACTATCAAGTCAACATTCACTTAGCTTTAAAATACCGCTAGGTGGTGTGGTGCTTTGAATGAAAATGGCCCCAAATATGATCAGAGGGAGTGTCTGTCTTAGGAGATACATCACTGTTGGAGTGGGTGTGGCCTTGTTGGAGGAAATGTGTCACTGGGGAGGGCTTTGAGGTTTCAGATGCTCAAATCAGGCCCAGTGTTTTCCTCTCTGCATGCTGCCTGCTGATAAGGATGTGGAACTCTTGGCTCCTTCTCCATCACCATGTCTGCCTGCATGCTGCCATGCTTCCCACTATGACAATAGCAGATTAAACCTCTGACTGTAAGCCAGCCCCAAAGAAAAGTTTTCCTTTACAAGAATTGGCTTGGTCATGGCGTCTTTTCACAGCAATGGAAACCCTAACTAAGACAACTGTCTAGAAAGAATAGGCTGGGTTCCAGTGTACATTATGTTAATATAATTCCATATGTAAATCATCAAAACTTTTCTTGTAGGCATGACTAGTAGAAACTGTTTTTGTTAATTTATTATAGTTTATTCACTTTGTATCCCAGCAGTAGCCCCCTCCCTCCTCCCTTCCCAATCTTACCCTCCTTCCCTCTTCTCAACACATGCCCCTCCACAGGTCCACTGATAGGAGAGGTCCTCCTCTCCTTCCTTCTGACCCTAGCCTATCAGGTCTCATCAGGAGTGGCTGCATTTTCTTCCTCTGTGGCCTGGTAATGCTGCTTCCGACCAGGGGTAGTGATCGAAGAGCCAGCCACTGAGTTCATGTCAGAGACAGCCCCTGTATCCTTTACTAGGGAACCCACTTGGACAATGAGCTGCCATGGGTTACCTCCATGCAGGGGTCTAGGTTATCTCCATGAATGGTCCTTGGTTAGAGTATCAGTATCAAAAAAGATGCCTGGGCTCAGAGTTTTTGGTTCTGTTGCTATCCTTGTGGAACTCCTGTCCTCTCCAGGTCTTTCTATCTCCTCCTTCTTTCATAAGATTCCCTGTACTCTGCCAAAGTGAACTGCTTTTACTCATCTTAATTAGGCTAGAAACTTAAAAAAAGTTATTTGATTACAGTCTATAGAAAAACAAAGAATTGAATATGTATCAAGATTATTAGCTCATAATCTCAAGCCAAGTAAAACTTCATAAACATTATTTAAATATATCATATGTTGATGAATTATGGATGATGACAGGAGTCTTTGTTAATATCTAATGTGCACATCATCATTTTTAGATCTGTTTGTAAAAGATTTGAAGAAACATCCAGTTGTTCCTCCTATATTAGACATATTTTTTTTCTGTTCCTATGACCAAATACCTGACAAGGAGCAACTTGCAGGAAGAGGGTTTATTTTGAGGGGCAGTTCTTCTTGGCAGAGGAAGCCTGCCTGCAGAAGCATGAGGTTGCTGGTTGCATTCTGTCCACAGTCTGGAAGCAGAAGATGGACAGGAATGGAGACCAGCCTGTAAAACCTAAAGGCCTGACCCCAGCATCCCACTTTCTTCAAAATCTCTAACTCCTAGAGGTTCCATAGCCTTTAAAACAGCCACCAGCTGAAGACCAAGTGTCCAAACACAATGCATGAGCCATGGGGGCCACTTCACTTTCAGGCCACAGTAATTCCCAAGTAGAACATAAAAACACAGCATTCTTGATTTTTGCTTTCTTCAATAGAATACAAGAATTTTGTATGTCTCAGCGGCAAGAACTAGAATCTGCAAGAATAGTCATTATCATAGCCACCAGCATTTGTTGTCTGATTTTGCTTTGAAAAATCTATTTTAGATGCTTTTCTCCCAGCTCTGTATCTTAGTTTGCTTCACACTATGTTGTTAAAAGCCAATTCACAGAAGACATTGAGCACCATCATTCTGATGTGCCATTTTTTCCCTCTGTTAACAAGGAATTTAAGTGACAGCAACGTATGTAGAAACTTTTCTAAAAACAGGCTTTCCTTTTAATCTATACACAAACTCAATTAGTGTTTGGGTCAGAAAGTGGAGAGGCATTTATAGGATCAATCATTTTGGGTTAAGGAGTAGACACCCTGTGAGCTTACTAATGGAATGGAAGTAATGCCTGGAACCACTCCAAAGAACAGTCTCGGCGGAGCAATTAAATATGAATGAAGAATGTTTGCGGAGAAGTTCAAACACATCAACGGGGTTTATATTTTTGGCTTAATTTATTCAGCAGCCTCCAGTGAGCTGATGCTTACCGGCCTGAGAACATTCCAGGGCCCTGTATCTACTGCATTCTGTGCAGAACTGTTGACAGTCCTCAGAAACAGTGGTTATTTTTAATCACCTCAAGAACTACAGGTCGAGGAGGGAGAGTGGGAGCTGGGGTTAGAGTTCAGGTACGAACACCACTTTGTTAATAGAGCCCCGAGCGTTATGCTTTCCCAGGTCAGGAGAGCTCGGCCTGTTGATGGAGAGTGTGGGCATTTGCCCACCATCATCTCTGCTCACAGCAGGGGGTCTAGACCACCATTCATTTGTGTTCTTGCTCCAGCCTCTATGTTCAGATCATTACTTTTCTCTTTCACGAAAGAAGCCTGTCTTATATCATTACTGTGTGGTAGAGTAAAATAGTACTGATTCAGTCAATGGTTAAAAATTTTGGGAAACAAGCAACAGGATGAGAAAGTAGCATTTTCTCACGTGTTCTGGTGCTTGTACAAATGACCACGAAGATGGTGTCTGACATTGAAAAGGTGTTACTCATTTTTCAGATGTATGGGTCATACCACTTCTCATTTATTAATTTAGCCTTTGTGCCCAGAAAATAGAATTACCAATCAGCTAGAATCCATACAACGGGCAAGAAATCCATGTGTGTTCAAGATCTGTGGGTCTGAGGGACACACTCACTGTGGCCTGACACTACCGTCTCATCCCAGAACACCATGGTGTTTGAAGAGAGGTCCCGGTCTCATGAAAAATGACATGCCTGATGGATTCGTTCCAGAGCTCACGTATTCATCTCTGAAACAGATTTACAACATTATTAAAGGAAAAACTGAGACATCACCATAATTTACCTGGATAGGAGATGAAAACAGGTCTTCTAAAATGGAAACCTGAAATCCCAGGGAGGCATTTAAAAGGAGGTAATTGACAGCTCTGGCCCAGCCAATTTATGATCCGAGAAAGTCCTGTGCTTTCAAAGATTCTTCTAGGCTCCTGTATGCCGGGTCTCTATGGCCTCCGTTGAATGTTCCTTCTGCAGTTGGAATCTCTGTGCACTGTGCTGTGTTTTACTCACAATCCACTCTGTTTCACTAGCATACTGTGCTCTTTCTCTGGGGCTTTGACCATGCATACCTTTGCTTACATGACTTTTTCCCCTCTATTTCTTACCTATTAAAATCTGTTATCCCTTCCTCTTCTCAACACATGCCCCTCCCCCAGTCCACTGATAGGACAGGTCCTCCTCCCCTTCCATCTGACTCTAGTCTATTATGTCTCATCAGGACTGGCTGCATTGTCTTCCTCTGTGGCCTGGTAAGGCTGCTCCCCGCTGAGGGGGAGGTGATCATAGAGCAGGCCAATCAGTTCATATCAGAGACTGTCTCTGTTCCCATTACTAGGGAACCCACTTGGACACTGAACTGCCATGGGCTACATCTGTGCAGGGGTTCTAGGTTATCTCTATGCATGGTACTTGGTTGGAGTATCAGTCTCAGAAAAAACTCCTGTGCCCAGATTTTTTGGTTCTGTTCTCTCCTTGTGGAGCTCCTGTTCCCTCCAGGTCTTTCTGTCTCCCCCTTCTTTCATAAGATTCCCTGCACTCTGCCCAAAGTTTGGCTATCAGTCTCAGCATCTGCTTTGATACACTGCTGGATAGAGCCTCTCTGGTAGGCTCCTGTTCCCTGTTTTCTCTCTCCTCTGATGTCTGTCTCATTTGCCTTTCTGAATGAGGATTGATCATCTTGCCCAGGGTTCTCCTTCTTGCTTAGTTTCTTTATAGTTTTTTAGTATGTTTATCCTATATTATATGACTAATATCCACTTATAAGTGAGTATATACCAGGTGTGTCTTTATGCTTCTTGGATACCTCACTCAGGATGATCTTTTCTAGTTTCCACCATTTTCCTGCAAATTTCATGATTTCCTTGTTTTTATTGCTGAGTAGTATTCCAGTGTGTAAATGCACCACAATTTTTGTATCCATTCCTCAGTTGAGGGACATCTGGGTTGTTTCCAGATCCTGGCTATTAAGAATGAAGCTGCTACAAACATGGTTGAGCAAATGTCCTTTTTATGTACTTGGGCATATTTTGGATATATGCCTAAGAGTGGTATAATTGGATCTTGAGGTAGCACTATTCCTAATTGTCTGAAAAATGCTTGATTTCCAAAGGGGTTGTACAAGTTTACATTCCCACCAGCAATGAAGGAGGGTTCCCCTTTCTCCACATCTTCTCCAGCATATATTGTCACTTGAATTTTTGATCTTAGATATTTTGATGGGTGTAAAGTGAAATCTCAGGGTTGTTTGGATTTGCATTTCCCTGATGACTAAGGACATCGAGCATTTCTATGAAGTAATATTTATTTCATGGTGATTTTATCAATAGTGATTATGAAGGAAGAGAATGAAAAGGGAAAGAATAAAGAAGGGGTAGAAGAAATGAATCCACAATATACTTAGCCCCAAAATTAAATAAAAAGTTCCTGTTTGGGCTTTGGTTTAAAATAGTTAAATATACAAGATTACATTACTACTTATTTAATCACCTGTCAAAAAAGCTGTGATAAAAATTAGCATTTAAAAAACGGATAACCAAAGCTCAATGAACAGGATGTGTCTGTGGAGTATTGGTGACATACTGCACTACTCAGATTTACTTTTAGCTTTGGAAATTAAAATATTTGTATTGGCCCCCAAACCAAATGTCTGGCATACTGTGCTAAAGTCATTGTCATGCTTAGAACACACACACACCTTTATTCATACCTACCTATAGAGAAAATCACATATACACATACCTTTACTCATACGCATGAAGAAAATCAGCCTCTCTTTTTCTCTTTCTCTGTCACTCCCTCTCTCTCTTGCTCTCTTTCTTTCTCATTCACTCACTCATACCTATAGAGAAAAATCACTCAATACATAAACCAGGATGACCTTTAAAATGTGACTTCCTGTCATGTATGCTACATACACTCTGCCTGCAGGACCACCTCAAGGGGAAATCAGTCTTCTGTGTATGTCACAAAGCTCCACCCTGGAAGAGGGCTACAGAAGGACATTTAGGCTTCCCCAAGCTGGACCCCACAGGACAGAGATTTCATATGTTGGTTGTAAGGTGCAAATGTACCTCATGCAAACGCACTGTTAGATTCCTAAAGCCTAGAACGGACTGTTGGAAGTACACTTGCTAATTTGGAAGCTGGTTGTCAGGGTCTTCCTTGCTTACTTCAGGCCAGTCTCAAGGTGCTGTGAGACTGTGCCTGCTCTTCCCTCATGACAATTAGAAAATGTGAGCACAGAAAATTTTGATAATTTATTCAGTGTCAAATACAAACAAGTAAATGGAACAGCCACACTCATAAATCTAACATGACTTCAGATTTTGCATAGAAGCTAATGTTTATAGTCCCCTTAATATGCACATCTGCATCACACACACACACACACACACACACACACTTATACTTATGGAGGGAATCCATGAATGAAACACAGTCATGAAATAACAAAACCCTTTACTTAGGGATCATTTTTCTGCTCTACATCCTCCTGAATTTTCTGTAACAACCTAAACATATTTTAAAGTAGAAAGCACATTTTGAAAAACAGTGTCCACATTTCAGAATGAGGGCAGAACAAGGGTGTCATGCTGGACACTGGTACTAGCTATGGGGTTACCTCTCTAATGAGACAAACTGAAGCCGTAGAGGGAATCCAGGCAGTGCAGCAGATCCTGAGGGCATGTCACAGAAATATAGAATTAATATATGTTATATTACAGAAAAAAGCTAGTTAGGGGCATAATTGTTATCTTAAGTTATTTAAAAACACTTTTTTATTTTATATACACATATGCACACATATATGTAAGCATACACATATATAGAAACATATCTAAATTTATATATTACATTTATATAGACTATATATAAATAATTCTTCTGAAGTTTGATCATGTTTTATTTACTTAAAAATTTTTGCCCTACGGTATTTAATTGAAGTGCTATTGTTAGTTATGTGAATCCCATTATTTTCCTTGAGGTACTAAGTGTATTTAGTGCAGACCCAAAATGTCATATTTTGACCTTTTAAATAAGAGGAAAGGAAAACTATGCACTCACATGATTCAACAAAGTTAGATCCCATTTTTGGTCTCAGCTCTTTGTTTATTCTAGATCAGTGTTATAAGATGAAATTGCAAATAATACTTGAATGTTTCCTGAGAGTTTTGATTTGAATGTGTACAGTGTAGATTTTTACTGCCTTAAATTGCTATGCAATCTTGGATTTTATATCAAATGTTGCATGTGGTAAAAATGTAATAAATTCAAATGTAGTATGATGTCACAATCCCCCCAAGTAATTTAAAAGTATAGTTAATAATATTACATGTGAGCTTTTGTTTTACCAGACTTGTTTTTGAGAATAGCATTATTTGAAATTACTAATATTTTTCTTTTTTATTATTATCATTTATTACAATTTATTTACTTTGAATCCCAGCTGTAGTTCCCTTCCTCTTCTCCTCCCAATCCTGCCCTTCCTCCCTCTTCTCCCTCTATGCCTCTCTCCCAGTCCACTTGTAAAGGAGGTCCTCCTCCCCTTCTATCTGACCCTTGCCTATCAGGTCTCATCAGGACTGGTTGCATTGTCTTCCTCTGTGGCCTGGAAAGGCTGCACCACCCAGGGGGAGATGATCAGAGAGCCTGCCACTGCGTTCATGCCAGAGACAGCCCCTGCTCCCCTTACTAGGGAACCTACTTGAAGACTGAGTCTATGGGCTAAATCTGAGCTGGGATTTTAGGTCCTCTCCATGCATGGTCCTTGGTTGGAGGTAACAAGGAAGACCCTAGGGAAGATGCCCAATCCTCATTCAGAAAGGCAAACACGATAGACTTTGGAAGCAGGAGAAGACAGGGAACAGAATGAGACCCTACCACAGAGAGCCTCTGAAAGACTCTACTGATGGAGGTATCGAAGCAGAAGCTGAGACTTATAGCCAAACTTTGAGCAGAATGCATGGAATTTTATGAAAGAAGGAGAAGATAGAAAGACCTGGAGGGTTCAGGAGCTCCAAAAGGAGACTAATAGAGAAAAAACAAAACTGAGCCTTGGGGACCCTGAAGAAAATAATACCCCAACCAAGAACCATTCATAGAGAAGACCTATTTTTTTAAGCGCAATGTTTAACAGCAGCTAACACACTGTTGTTTCTACAAGTTGCTGACTTAACTGTCACAGTGGTGCTGAGCATTTGTTTGGCTTTAAGCCTTTTACAAGGATTTACAAATCAGACATTATTGTCACAGGCTGCTTACAGCTGTGCATGGCACCTTCTTTTGTCCATGTTCATCATGGATCCTTGCTGCCCCAGACATGTAACCTCAGTAAAACTGCCCTCCCCCCAAAGAGAAAGAAAGTAATACAGTTGTAATAGTTGCTATATTACAACTGTAATGGCTATTCTTGGCTATCAACTTTTCTACATCCAAAATTAACAAAAAGCCAAGTGGCTGAGACCCTTGCGAGGGATTTTTGTCTTAATTACATCACTTGAGGTGGGAAGAACCACCTTTAATCCAGATCTTTAGAGGTGGGAAGATCCATCTTTAGTCTGAGCCACATCTTCTGCTGGCAGAGTATAGAAAGCACATGGAAGAAGGGGGTTTGCTCTTGCCTGCTTGTTCTTTCTCTCACTCTCTGTGGGAAATCCATTCTTTCACAGGCATTAGAGTCTAATTTGGGATTCTGGCACATATTAAAGACCATCTGGGACATCTATCCTGAACAGCTTCCTGATCTTAGAGACCTTCCATTGGTAGACAGCCATTGTTGGACTCGCTGGACCACAGCCTGTAAGGCATTCTAATAAATCCATATTTTTTTCATTCATTCTATAAATTCTGTTTTTCTAGTGAACTCCAACTAAAATAACAACATGTGACTTCATAAACTTCTCAAGTATCCTGGATACTAGGTCAAAGAAGAAACTATATCACAGAGGCAAAGGAGAGAGAGACTAGGTCGTGTTGCACCCATGTGGGGAGGTTTCCTTTTAGGTGGTCTCAAGTCCTGATGCTCTAGGACCAATGTCTTGCATTTGAGCTGAGCCCATTCCTCTGCACATGTGCCCACCCCTGATCCCTTCTTTCTCGCTCGCCTTATCTCAGCACCACTTGTTTGTCTGCTGTTCCGGGCTTGCAGTTCTGTCCTGGATCCAGGTCTCAACACAATAAATAGCTCTTTCAGTCAGTGACAGGACACTGCCTATGCCATCCTTGACTCCCTGCTAGGACTGAATCCCCAAAGGAGCAATAACTGAGAATTATATTTGCTACTAACATCAGATTTAGAATTTTTTCTCTATAAAGATTCTATCATGGCCAGAATTTCCATTGATATTGGAGCAAATTGTATTACAGATTTCATTGTAAACTACTGTCCTGGGCATCCTAAAATTAAATCAGCTACTCTCAACCAGGTCCTGCTGAATACCCTCATTTCTAGCACTACACCCTGAAATATAGTATCATGCAGGAGGATTTTATTGTACATTTTCTTTACAAAATAATAAGATATGTAATATTCATGAGAAAAGACCATACTTATATTTTTAAACAAAATGTATTCAGTACACACATCTATTTGGTGGTTGAGCTGGAATTATTTCTGCCATAATTTTTGAATGTTAGTGTTGTAAGATATAATTTTGTTAATTTTCAGTTTCTTTTAGAATAATTATAATCTTATGCATTTAAACCAAGCAGACTAGGGAACGTGGGGATTATTAATACTTACCACCTTTTCAAGAAGGTTGAACACAGTATATTTTATGCCAGAAAGTTAATCATCATTTTTCTAGTAGTGTCTCCATTTGAGCTTAGTTTTGAATTCACTTCCACAGGAACTATGCATTGGAAATAGGCAAAATAGTAAGAATTCATGAGCAAAATATATCTATAACATTTTTATATTTATCACCATGTGTGGCATGTGAGTGTGTCTGCATGCCTGTGCGTATGTATGCTTGTGTGTGTAAATGTGTGTATGTATGTATAGGTTCATGTATATATGCATGTACATGCATGTGTGCATGTTTGTGTGCATGTGTGTGCATGTATTTGTGCACTTGTGTGTGCGTGCCTGTGTGTATGTATGTATGCATGTGCGTGTGTGTGTGTGTGTGTGTGTGTGTGTGTGTGTGTATACCCCCATTATTGGACCTTGCCCTGTTTGAGAGAGAGTACCCTGTTGCTCAGTGCTGTGTCTGCCAGTCTTGGTAACCCTGGAACATCTGGGAATTCTGTAACTGCCTCTCACCTCCCATCAGGAGTTCCAGCATTAGACGAATGGTTTCACAAAGGTTCTGGCCATTCTAACCCAGTCCTTACACTTGGAAAGCAAATATGTTAGCACTGAGCTATCTCCCCAATCCATTTTACATTTGTCTATATAAACCCTCCAAGAGCTTTAAAAAATCTATTTCTTTCATCATGTTTTCAAAGTTTTGTGTTAATATTTTCATTTTGGCATTTGGTCTTGTTATCACATCAGCTATATTGCTTATAATATACAACTAGATAAACATTTTTTTATGCCTGCTCTGTTTCTATCAAGAGTTGAAAAAATTGTAGTGCCTATGGCTGATTCTGGGGTTTCATTCACTTATGCAATTATTTCCTTCTCCCCTCATAGCATGTGGTGTGTATTCTAGGGTTATATTTTTATCATTAAGGCATCACTAGGGGAGAAAGATTACAGTGTTTGACATTTCTTTTATTGAAACTCTTACAGGAAAAAAATCAACTGTGTTAGAGGGAAGATTCTATATTTATTCAAAATCTTTTGAAGAAACATTAAAGATGGGTTCAAAACACTTGTAATTACATTTTACCTTGGGAAGCTCTTCACAGTTCAAGAGACATTGTTTCTTTAAAGCTGCTCAGCAGAGAGGAGGCAGTTCCCTCAGGATCCCATGCAGACATTGACCCATAGGCTCCTGGGATAGTAAGGTGCATACTGAGATAGCCAGCCAATTCCTTCAGACTTTGCAATGACCTGAGTTTCTTTACATAGGAACCTTTTACTGCACATGGGCACTGAGCCTTTCACATGTACCTGAGCTAAAACATTCAGTGTGTAAGGTACACCATCCACAGTCAGAGATTCAGTGAGAAAACGTACAGTGAAAATCAAATTCACCAACTTATACTGGTTATGTGTGATAATAATAAGGATTTCGAAATATTGGGAAAATGTTGTTAGAATTAACACGATCTTTTTCACTTTAAAGTATAGGGCTTTTGGAAATTAAATTTTGCATGTAAGGTTAATATTTGTGGCTTGTGTTTATTTCTGTGATTGCATCCTGAACATTTGGATAAACATGTTCTTTGTCTTTCATGGCAGTGGTCCCTTCTTCCACAGCCTTCCCAAGTCATTGCAGCCTCTCCCCCTCTTCCCCTTTTCATTCCCTGTCTCCTCTCCCTTTTCTCTTCCTCTCTTATTATTTCTTTTCCCCCTCTCATTTATTCTTTTCATTTCGGTTTTGGGATTGTTTGTTTTCTTGTGGTTTTGTGATGGGATCTCACTGTGTAGCCCAGGCTGGCCAAGTTTTGTTTCTTTGTTTTTGAGACAGGATTTCTCTGTGTAGTAGCTTTATAGCCATGGCTATTTTGGACTCACTCTGTAGACAAGGCTAGCCTCGAACTCACAGAGATCCACCTGCCTCTGCCTCCCAAAGCTGAAGATAACCTAGAAACCCTGCACAGATGTCGCCCATGGCACCTCAGTCTCCAAGTAGGTTCCCTAGTAAGGGGAAAGGGGGCTGTCTCTTACATGAATTCAGTGGCTGGCTCTTTGATCACCTCCCCCTGAGGGGGGGCACAGCCTGATCAGGCCACAGAGGAAAACAATGCAGCCACTCCTGATGAGACCTGATAGACTAGGGTCAGATGGAAGGGGAGGAAGATCTCCCCTATCAGTGGACTGGGGGAGGGGCATGGGAGGAGAGGAGGGAAGGTGGGATTGTGAGGGGATGAGGAAGGGAGCTACAGCTGGGATACAAAGTGAATAAATTATAATTAATAAAATAATGAATAACTTTTTAAAAAGTTAAGTTTTAACTCAAAATTTTAAGAGAGAATTAAAAGGCAGTAAGTACATTCAGTGTGTTAATGGTATCACAGAGTGTTTAAATGGTAGACACACAATGAAATGGGATGTGTAAATGTGTGCCTCAGCATCTAGAAGTTAACATTCATAGAGTGGGCATCCACACTCATGCACTTTTGTGTTACTGGAAACTTTATAATGCACCAACAGAAAAGAAACTTCTTTCAACTGGAAGCTGAAAATGAAAACAGAATTCTGACAAACCTCAGGGACACTTTGCTTGTGGAGTTGTTCATTCTTGGTTTTTTGTTTGTTTGTTTTCACAAACCCAAATATTAGGGGGTGGTAAGAAAGGTGGTCTGTCTGATACACAGAAATTGTCACCATGTATTGCATATTAGCCTCTGCAATGCAAACTATATGATTGGCTCTATGTATTATTACATGCATAGCATTGAAATTAAGGTAATATGGCACTATTTTCATTGTGGAAGGTTACTTTTTTAATATTGTTACCTTAGTGAATGGAGCACCTAACAATGTAAGAATAGAAGCCAGGTGACAGGTTCTATAACCCTGTTTTGGTTTGTGCTATCAAAAATCAGTATTCTGTGCCTTCTTTGGTATTAGTCAACCTTAGTTTTTGAGACATGTCTCCACTGAACCCAGAGTTTGTCAGTTCAGCCAACTGGCTGGTCAGTTTCTTGTGTTTCTGTTTAGTGGAGACTTAGATCACCTCTTTTCCCCTAATTTTTGTCTGCTTTACTTATTTAGTCACTGTCCTGTATCGTGCCCTGGCTGGTGACTGAGAGGACAGTTGCACTATGCTCCATCACCTGCTTTTTTCTATTGATTATGTTAATGAGTGTCTAGCCTAGAGGTATGTCTGTCCCATATGCCTGTAGTGCTGGAAGAGGTCAGAGAGGACACTGGATCCCCCAGAACTGTTCCACTCGGTTGTGAACTACTATGTGGGTGCTGGGAACAGAGCCGAGGCCCTGTGCTAGTCCTAGCCAGTGCTCTTGCTGCTGAGCCATGTCTTCCTCCCCTTACCTGCTTGTTCTGTAGTGATTAGTCATGCTTCCCTCCATGGAAGATGTGAATGCTTCACCATCCTTAGGGCCTGATGCTGGTGTTTCTCTTTTAATATCTGTTATCTTCCCCCACCTCCCTTTTTGTGGTACTACAGATGGCGCCGGTCTTAGGCATGCTTGGTAGGCACCTTACCACAGGAACCATGTGCCCATTAGCCTAAACCCAAAGCCAGTGCCTCTGACAGGAGGAGGGTGCTTAAGGGTAATGAAGTAGAAAAGGCCACTTGCAGATCCCTCACATCAGGATATGCTTGGTGAGGATTGTGGAGGAGAACATAAGGAAAGCCAAAGTAGCCTTTTACTTACCAAGGAAAGAGTTAGGCATAAGATAACCTATTTCTATTTGGATCGTGTATAAATCAGAAGGATTAGACTGCTCCCAACCACAAATTACACAGCATAGATACCACCAAACTGACAGGAACAGATAACTATGCTGACTATAGGGAAAAATGCCAAATTACACCCAAAGAATCTAAAATAATTAGTAAAGATAGCTAGCGTATGTGACAGACACTAGCATGTACTAAAGATTTTGAGGATGGCTATTTTAAGCCATCCAACTCCACAAATTATGTAGAGATAAAATGGGTTGCTCCAAAAGTGACAGAACTGGGATTAGAAACTATAAAACCTGCCTTCTAGAGATAGAAGGTGCAGGGGAATCAGTTTGTAAAGACAGCTTGTCAAGAGGTGAGATGGGATGATCTGAGAAAGGGTGTTAAGGGGTTTGCTTTTTACAGGGAGTTCAGAGACCTCATTCCTGAAGTGTAAACTGAGCACTGAATCACAGAAAGGCATCTCAGCAGGAATGGGGACTGCTAAGCCACAGTCTACACAGCAGGGTGCAGCTTAGTGTGGTCTAAGGCAGGGGAGGCCTGGGAGCATGTGGGATACTGAAGAGGAAGAGGCTTATTATCTTGCCCTGTAGAAAGGTCCTTTGGCTGCTTCATGGAGTCTGTATCATAGGAGAAAGGAATCCAAGTAGTTCTTCCATCTATGTCAGTGTCAGTGACCCAGGTAAAAGACAGGAGAGAGAGTGGCTTAGATTCACTGTGCATAGTGGAGACTGAGACAAGTGAATCCTTTCAGCATGTGCTGGTGTTTTCCCCCTAAACTTTATTCTTCCATTGACCAGAGATTGTTGTAGCATAAAATTAACTATTTTTAAGTACATGGTACTTGAACACTGTTTAGTACATTTATAATACTAGGGTATCTCAGTCTCTACCACTTTCTAAGATACTGTCATCGTCCTAGACAGGGCTCAGGAAATTTCCCAGATTCACCCCAGGCGCTGTGAACCATCACTCTCTGTCCTTACCAACTCTATATAGGTCTCATTAGTGATAATACACACTAGTATTTTTGCATCTGGCTTCTTTCACTTAGCAGATGCCTTCAAAATTTGCTCATGGGGAACAGTTTTCAACAACCCTTTCTTTATTCACAATTAACATTGTATTATACCCACTCCTTTACCAGTTGATTGATATTTAGGTTGTTCCTATTCTTTTTGAAGAACATACTTATTTTTTATGTCTTAAATGAAGCAAATTGTATATGCTGACTTGATTAAATACATATTCACATATGACTTCTCTCTCATATCCACAAATCAGCAGTTAGGGAGACCACAATTGTTATATGGAGAAGGCTATATTAATATACCCAATGTTTATTCCAATCCATTTCTCCTTGTACACTGAAAATCATGTTCAGATGTTTTGATGGTTTGAGGAGATAAATCCACAGGAGATCTGTGGTACCCAAGGTCAGCCCACTTTCAGCCAGTCAGGGTTGGCATTGGGTGGCTCCTGGAAGTAGATCTTTGACATTGCTTAAGGACTGCTCAAGACCCAGGCAGGAGCCAGCACTCAAGAGAAGGAACACAGTAGCACAGATGTTACCATCTTGCCCTATAGCCTCAGCCTCTTTTCTGAGTCATTTCAGTTTTAACTGTAATAAATATTGCTACTAATTTCTGTGGCTATATATTCTTATTTTTTTGGAGATGAAATAGCTGGAAATGAAGCTCATGAGCAGTGTTGACACATGAAACAGCTCTCACTCCGAAGGAAGTGAGTCACAGTTTACTCTGGAGTCAAATATTACCAAGAATAAAGAATTGTATTACCCTTAAATTCTATGTTCCAACGTGGTACAATTTTATGAAGGTTTTGTAGTGACAGAATGAAGAAAGTAATAAGTCAAGACTTTTCAAACACATCAAGGCACGGGCACGGGCTGTCCATGCTGCAGAAAACTGGATTAATGCCTCAGATCCTATGTGACATAACCGCATCTGCCTTTGGCTTTGGTCTAATTCTAGGTTTTAATTTCTTACTTAGTGAGAGGATTTTAAAATCTAATCTAGTTTTCCTAATGCAATATTTTTGTTAACATTCCTAAGAGAAGATCAATACTTAATGAAACTTTTTTGTTGTAAGTGGATAATTGGACATTAGAAAATGCTTTTGTTAACAAGCATTTACATTCATTTGGGCTCATTAGACAACCAAAGCAGGGTACATTTTTGCCATTTTTTTTCTGTTGAAGTAACTGCATGCCTACTAATTATATGGAAAGGTAGAAGCACAAAGAGAAATAAGTCATCTTTGTAATCCTTGGAATGGTGAGCCTTACATCCCAGTTAGGGCAATTATCCAAAAGGGAACTGCAATGGAGGCCTTTTGGATGATCTCATACAGCCATACTGCAACACTTACCAATAAGTAAACATCTTTTAAAAGAAATTTTTCATTGGTTCTTTGTGAATTTCACATCATGCATCCAATCCAAGACACTCATCTGCCTGTCCCTTCATACCTGCCTTCCACCCTTGCAACCTTCCCCACACAGAGGGGAAGCTGTAGTGTGTCGGGTAGTATAGCCTTTTGTCCACACTCTGCTTTCAAATCTTTATTGCGATGGGTCTGGTATGAGGCCTCTGGCTTCTGCTGCACTATCAGTACTGGAACGTCACTGGGACTCCTTTTGTTGCCCTGTGACATGGAGATCCTGCAGCTTTGGATCTGCAGGACTGGCCCCTCCATGTGCTCCAGCAGTTCATTGATGGGGTTTATGCTGGGGTGGGCCAACTCAGAGCCTTAAATCTGAGAGGTATCTGAGCTGGTCAGCCCTCCAGCTCTCCCATACCACCACATTGGAGCAAACTTTCCTGCCCTGCCCTGTCTGGGCCATGCAGTGCTGCAGCTAGTCAGGGGCAGAGCCAGATTTCCAGTTCTCATGCCCTCGGGGCTGGCTCATCTGTGTTCATGCCATCGGGACCAGTTCTACTATGCTGCCCAGACAAGGTACAGGGCATGCTCCCCCCAGCGCCTCAGCAGAGGAGGGGCAGGGCCAGCTTTCCCGCTCTCCGGCCTGCAGGGCCTGTTCATCTGCAACTTCCACAACCAGAGCCACTTATACCCTGTTGCCCATGTGAGGTGCAGGGCCCACTCTCCTGAGTGTTGAAGCTAGTGAGGGACAAGGAAAGTTCTTCCACTATCATGACTCCTGCCTGCCTGTTGAGGGACTAGAGAGGGGAGGAAGGCCCTGGTACTGCCCAGCAGACAAAAGGCATGGCTGTCTCTCCCATGTTCATGCCCTCAGGACTGTCTCACTTGCAAACCCATTCCAAGACTAGCTCTACCATGCTGCTCAGGTAAGATGCGGGTCTCCTGCCTGCTGTAGGTGGCAAGAAGCAAGGCGGAAGCATCTCTTCTATTTTCCTATCACCTCATGGCAGACAAATGGTGGGGCCAGCTCTCCCATCCTTATGTCCTTGGGATGGCATGCTCACAGCCCCACCACTAGGGTCAGCTCTCCTGAGCTGCCCAGTTGAGGTACAGGGCCTACTCTTCTGAGTGCTGCAGCTGGTGAGGGGCAGTGCCAGCTCTCTTGTGCTCACACCATTGGGGTCAGCTCACTGGCAACTCCAGCAACCAGGGACAGCTCTGCTATGCGTCTTGGGAGATGTGGTCCCACTCTCCCAAATATTGCAGCTGGCTAGGGGTGGGGACAGCTCTCCTGATTTCATGCTTCCAGGGCCAGCTTTTCCACTATGCCCAGGTGAGGAGTGGGGGCAGTCCTTAGACATCAGCATATCCCCTGGAGCCAGCCCAGTCCAGAAACATCCCCCTGGCCTTTGGTGGTAACAGACCCCTGCTGCTACAGGGCTACAGATTCAGACATGGCCCTCATGGTAGTACAGGCCATGACTCCACCTGGGTCCCAGGTGGCATTACCAGCTGTTCACATCAGGCTGTTCCTCACTACCCTCAAGTATCCAGTTCTGCCTCTTTTCATTGTGTGCACATCCTCTGTTTCTCCTTTCTCTTCCATTTGTCTACCATTAACTTCCCCTGCCTTTCTTGTCCTGAAGAGTGCTGGACTGGTGGTCTTTGGGGGCTAGCTTTCTGTTCAGGTCCCATGGCATCAGAGTAGTGGTCACCTTGGCTAGCTCCTTGCCTGAGCCCACATGTGTGGCCCCAGATGAGGTTTTTCTTGTCCCTGGCTTGCTCTCCACCCTGAGAGCTCATCCAGGCACGCACAGTGGCAGACTGGTGGTTGCCTCAGGCTACTAGTCATTCAGATGTCCACAGGTCAGAAATTAGCACAGGCAATGACTTTTCTCTGCCACCCACTAATGCACCTGTGACACTGCAGCCACACCTGTAGATCCTCTAGGGGCAGGATGATTCAGATTTGTAACCCAATAGTCTGGTTCTGTGGCCTGCCTTAATTACTCTCCTGTTAATACCCCCGAAAGAAAGATCTAGGACCATGAAACAGCTCTATTAGTTTCCCCAATGTGACCACATGATCAAACATCTTCTCTTTGTCTTCTACTGTGTCTTTAATTGTCAGATTAAGACAATAACCAAGCTTAACTAGTCAGGGTGTTAGATTTGGGGCTTTTATTTTTCCCCTTAAAAATCTGGTTATAATGTGACCTGAAAAGAATTTGGGCTTGATTTAGCAATTAAATTTACACAAACATTAATAAAGCAATTCGCTATCAAGCAAATGATATAAAAATACAAGCACATATAAACAATACATAAATTTACATCATTATGTACATATCTTAAGATTAGGCAAAGTGTTCAAGAACTTTTAAAAAGATACTTAAAGTGAGCACAGGTTTGGTGACATAGTTCTTTTTTAAGACCTAAGCTAACAAAACCAAAAAACAACCCACAAGTACATGGAAAAAAAATCCACCATGAACATATGTAACAGTGTGCTTCTTAGAAAAATGAAGGAGAAATTTTTACACCTTTATTGTTTTAAAAAGTAAGAAAGATCCAGTGAAAGGCTACAACACCAAAGGTGAAACTTGCTATATAGAATTAAATTGCTTCCATTTTCTGTTTTATGAACAGAAGGCTGGAAAAATGGCTTATCACATAAAGAAGATTGTTGCCAAGCCTGAGTTAAAGCCCCAGGACACACATGGTAGAGTGAAAGAATGGATGGGCACACACACACACTCACACACACACATAGACCATGGAATATATTTATAATTGTGAACACACACACTAAATTAACAAAAACCTTAAAGTTGAATCCAGTCACTTAATCAGCAAAGAGTAAGATGCTATACTGTTCTGTCTTTCTTAGTGTCACTTTGGGGCATAGCTTTTTACTCTGTTAAATTATGGTAGGTATAAACTGTACTTTTTTTGTGTGCTTGCTTGTGTAGCTGAACTGAAAAGAAAAAGACGTGCAAAGCAGCTTAGTTTCAACATCTCAGAAAGTAAGAACACATAATTTTGGTTGTGAGTATTATAGAAACCCCTTTCTCAAAACACTATATCCTGTGAGTACCAAAGAACTGTGGTTAAGGTCTCCTTTATCGAAGCCATAAAACATGGACCAGAAAAGCAGCATTGAACAGAGAATTCCCTTTTGTAAGGTTGTCACCTTCAGAGGGATCAAGTGAGGCTAGGAGCTGCAGGAAGCATTTTTAGATAGTCTTTAAGATCTTACGGTAAAATCGGCCATGCATGATGTGTTTTCAATCCAGAATGCGTTGCTTTTAGAGGGTGGTTCTCATACTCTGTATTAGCTTGTTCTGCACACTTTATGGGAGACATGAGGGGTTCAAGATACTGTGTATTTGAACCTCATGCATTTCTTCCTGACCCAAGAAACCAAGAAACCCATATAATCTAGGAACAAAGTATGGATGAACTTTTTCTTTTCAATCTTTGTTGCTAGTGGCATTCCTTAAAAGTGGTCCTCTGGCCATGAAAGCAAAATCAAAGAAGCCAAGGTAGCATGCAATACCATATAAGCAATGTTTAAAAGGACAGATGGACCAAAGGAAAGCCATAGAAATTTACCAACAATATTTAAAATAGATCTTAGTGAAACACACTCCACCTTTTCCCTAAATCTTAGACAAGGAAGTCCGGAGCCACTACTCTATACTGCCACTATTAGAAGCCCAAGACATTTCCCTAGACTTTTAGGGATCTCAACTTAGGCCAAACCAGAATGTATGACATTGGTATTGAAAGGAATCTTAGGACTAGCCAGCATAATAAAGCAAGTTAGAGTTAGAGTTTTTAAAGTTCTTTTAATATAAGCTGACTAAAGTTGGGGGGTATCTGCTAAAAAGCCTTGCTGTTGTGTGACCACAGTCTTAGCCTTTGGGTTTTTGTTTGTTTGTTTTAACTTTAATTGAAATTGATCACAATTAAAATATAGACTTGTTTCTCTTTACAATGCTTATTTAAAAAATTATGCTTGTTTTTTAAAAAATTGTATTAGTTTATTTATTTTACATCATGAGGGTACCTTCTCCTCCTGTCCTCTCCACTTTCCCTCCTTTCCCTTCTCCTCCCCCCCCCCAAGAAAAGGGGAACCCTCTTCCACCCCTCCTGCCATATCAACCTTCCCCATCACATCAGGGCTGATCATATCTTCATTCCCTGAGGCCAGGCAAGGCAGCCCTGCCAGGGAGAAGTTATCCAAAAGCATACCATAGAGTCCATGTTAGAAACAGCCCCTCCCCAGCCGCCCCATGTGAGGACCAAGCTGCAGATCAGCTACATCTGTGCAGGCACCTATGTCTAGATCATGAATGTTCCTTAGTTGATGTCTCAGTCTTTGAAAGCCCCTATGGGACTGGATTAGCTGTCTCTGTTGTCTTATTGTGAGGTTCCTGTCCCCTCCAGGTCCTTCCATTTTTCCCCCATCACTTCCATAGAACCCCCAGAGTTCCACCCCATGCTTGGCTGCAAGTCCCAGCATCTGTCTCGATCGGTTGTTAGCTGGACCCTTCCAGAGGACAGTCAATTTAGGTTCTGTCTGAAAGCATAGCTGAGTGACATTATTAGTATCAGGCGCTGGCTCTCTACTATGGGGTAGGTCTCAGGTTAGTCCAATTATTGTTTGGAATATCCCTCTATATTTGTTCCCTCCTTATCTCTACACTTTTTGTAGGCAGGGTAAGTTTTGGATCACAGGTTTTGTAGGTGGGTTGCTGATCCCCTCCTTTTACCCATCCAGCCTGGCTAGGAGGTGGTTACTTCAGTCTTCATGTTCCCCCTGTGAGGAGTCTCTGCTAGAATCATACCCATATCCTCCCAGGAGCCTATCCTGTAGCAGGCCTCCAATCTGAACAAGAGATGGCCCTCCCCAGTTTCCCTTCTTGTTCCCTGCCCTCTCACCTCCCACCTGCGTTGTACCCACATTTGATACCTACTCCTGTTTTACTTCCCATTCCATGTCCTGCCCAGTTCCCTCTCTTCATCCACTTCTGCTATCTATTCTATTTCTCCTTCTGAGTGACATTCTGGCACCCTCCCTTGGGCCCTCCTTTACATCCTTGGCCACCAGAGAATGCAAATCAAAATGACTCTAAGATTCCATCTTAGACCAGACAGAATAGCTAAGATCAAAAACTCAAGTAACAACACGTGCTAGAGAGGATATGAAGAAAGGGGAACACTCCTCCATTGCTAATCAGAATGCAAACTTGTTCAACCTCTCTGGAAATCAATCTGGTGCTTTCTTAGAAAACTTGGAATAGTTCTACCTCAAGACCCAGCTTTACAACTCTTAGGCATAAGAAGCCAACGCATAAGATTCTCCACCATACAACAAGGACATTTGCTCAACTATGTTCATAGTGGCTTTATTCATAATGCCAGGAACTGGAAACAGCCTAGATGTCCCTCAACAAAAGAATGGATACAGAAATTGTGGTACATTTACACACTGGAATATTGCTCAGATATTAAAAGAGAAAGAAATCATGAATTTTGCAGGTAAAAGGATAGAACTAGAAAAGATCAGCCTAAGTGAAGTAACCCAGACCCAGAAAGACACACATGGTATATACTCACTTATAAGTGTATGTTAAACCTGTATATAGTACAGGATAATCATATTACAATCCACTGACCCAAAGAAGCTAAGTAGTCTTTGTTTTGATGGAAGCCAGGGTCTGCTCATACTAACAGTCACAAGGATGTTAGGTCCCAGACAGAGGCAGGTAATCTGATGGCCCGAGATAATCAGCCCTCCATCATTTAAGTGCTCTTCAGTCAGCCAGTAAGATACAATAAGGAAAGTCTACTGGGAATTTCCATTCCCAGTAGAAATAAAAACCTATGACACTTTGAAGAATTGTACCTACTAAGCCACTTATTGTGCCAAAAACATTTGCTATCCCTGCCAGCGATATATGAGAGTTTGACTGCTGCCACATACTACAGTAACACTTGTCTGAGGATTTTTGTTAGATTCTTGGTGAGTGTGATGTTCCCTCCCCTGACAGTTTTGATTTCCATTTCATTTGTGACTAATGTCACTGCACACCTTTTCACTTGGCTGCTGGCCATTTGTAAACCTGACTTGACATGATATTAAAATTCTTTACCCATTTTAAAATTGGATTTTAAAAATCCCTATTTAAAATTGGATTGCTCTTTTTTTTTTTGACTTGCAAGAATTCTTTCTGTATTCTGCGTTTTTCTGTATTCTCATTTGACAAAGAATGGCAAATATTTTCTCCCATCTTGCAAGTTGTAATCTCATTTTCCTTTGCTATACTTTGAAGCACAAGACACATAAGGCTATCTTTTGAAGCACAAAAGTTTAATTTAGATGAAATCCAATGTATCTATGTTTTTGTTCTTTGTATATTTTATCTAAGAAGCAGCTGCTGAATTTAAGAAGACAGATTCTCTTCCAAGCATTTCTTCTAAGAGTTTTATAATTTCAGTCTTTATGTTTAAATCTTTGATTAATTTTGAATTAATCACTACACGCTCACACACACACTTTATGTCTTTATGAAGTCATTTGTGATTCGATTGCCTTGCATGTGTTTTGAAATTATACTCGCACCATTCACAAGAAACACTGTTTTTTCCCCACTGAGCAATGTTGGCTCCTTCCCAGAAGTCAGTGGGACAAAGATAGATGGGCTGGTTTCCAGTTCCTCAATTCCATTTACTGAATTCCAAATATATGTATATTTATGTATGTGATAGAAACATATGCATGTATGTATGTGCCTATATAACATGCATTAAATATACATAATATGTGTATGTATGATATATGTACACATGTGCATTTATATTATACATCTCTCTTATGCCAAGTATCTCTTCAATTTCCATATTAATTTTAGGATTCACTTTTCAGCTTCTTCTTATAAAGCAGCTATAATTTGAATAAGGATTATACTAAATAAGAGTATCAATTTCAGGAATGTTTCTACCTTAATTGTTGTTGTAAATAAAAATGGCCTATTGGGCTATATTGTTTATTATTGCCCTATGATTATTACAACAGTATTATTTAACCTGCTATCACAAATAATAAGACCTGTTAGATTTTATAATTGCCTTATTTACCTTGGGCTGGGCAAATACTCTACCTACACTGTCTCAATAACCTCAGCATCCACCTCCCAGCCACCATCCAATACCATCCTCCTTAAACATCCTTGTCTGGGCTATCTTCCATCCGTACTCCTATAAGGACTTGCTCTTATTCTTCATCTGTGCTTTTCCATGCCGTTATTGGAGGCCTTCCTCCAGGCCCATGTGGTTCCTTCTCAATGCTAACCCATTATGGTATCCTTCATCCTCCTTTCTTCCCACAAGTCTGTCTCTTTCTCATGATTCTCCTGTTCACAAAGCCCAGGAACCTTAGCCACACCTCCCCAGTTCTGACCCCCACCCAGGTTGGTTTACATAGCATGGCTAGCTGTATCCACACAGTAACCAGGTCTTGAGGGCCAATCCAGTTATTAGCATTAAAATACAAGCACCAGCAGTTAACTATTAATTCATTTAATCTATAAACATGGAATATCTTTTTATTTATCTAAGGTCTTCCTTAACTTTTAAAAATTAATTTATGTTAAATTTTAAGAGTGTAAGTCTTAAAACTCTTGTTAAATTTATTTTTAAATGTTTTATTCTCTTTGAAGTGGCTGCAATGTCTTTCTTAACTACATTCTCAAATTGTTCACTGCTAATGTGTATAAATTCAATTGACTGCTCCTTATTTTGAGACAGGTTCACAACAGATAGCCTATGGTGGCCTCTTAGGCCCAGTTCCTCACTCCTGGGGTCCTCTTGTCTCAGCCTCCCTAATGCTGGGTTACAGTTGAGTGTCACTACATAGGATTCTCTTGACTGTCCAAAAACCTTTCCTAGGGCATATTTGGTTCACAAAACACTGAACTTATTTATTGAACACAAGCTGATAGTTGGGTGGCTAGTGCACACCTGGGAAGAAGTACACCATGACAGTCTCTGCCACAAACCTGTCCATCTCACACGAAAGTTTTCTCCTGTCTGCCACCTGCTGTTTTTGTATAGGAAGTACATGCTACATTAGATATACTTCTTTGTAAGTTAGTAAGTGTTTTATAGCATACTCAGTCATTATGCCCTTTTCTAGCCATCGGTCAATGGCACTGATTGCAGTGGACATGGGAGGACACTGTTCTATGATGTGATAACTTTCTTTTGTGCACATATCTCGCAGTACCTAATAATATGACTGGTTTTTCTGTTTCATAAATAATTTATTTGTTGAAGTTTGACATTGATAAATCATATCACAAAGATTGTTATTACAAAGACAATGATTATTTTAATTAGAAAAAAAACTTATAATTGACCTGGTCTTATTGTTTTCTATAATTGAACGGTGAGCTATTCCAATATTATAAACTTTTTCATTCTTAATTTTTTATGCTGTATGCTCTTTGAAGTTTGCAGATTCTGTGTTTACCTGTCTTTGGTTTTAGGAAGGCCAGCATCATGGAATAATTTTTCCCTCTTTCAAATTTGTAAAATATTTGAGATGATCTGATATCGCTTCCTTCTTTTAATTTGGCAAAAACCACAAGTGAAACAAGTATATGCAGGGCATTTCTTGGTCAAAAGATTTATCATCATCACCATAATTATTATTAGTAATAGTAGATTCAGTATCCTTTGGAATAAATAGATACTTTCAGATTTCAGATTTTATCTTTTTCAGGATTTATTTTTGGTAGGTTTTGTGCTTAGAAATGTTTCCATTTCATCTGGGTTAACCCATTCTTACAACTTTATTGTCCTTATTAAAAATTAGGATAGTTATCTGCAGTCTTTTGTGATTCCATAGTAATTATTGGACTCTTTCCTTAAAATCAATACTGCCATTGGTTGGTTTTTGTAAAAAAAAAAAAAGTGAGTGTGTAGTGTGACTCGTATCAGGTAGCCATTCTTATGTACTGATTTGTGCGGCCCACAAATGTGGATTCCCCCTTAACTTGTGTCTTTCCTTCATCAGTGTTCCATGGCTTCCGTCACACAGGTCTTTCTCTGAATTCACACTCAACTGGTGAACATTACTTGATTCCTTTGTTAGACTGCATTCTGAATTATTTTTCAGACTTTGTTATTTGCCCCTGATACCTAGTATCATTCCATTGTTATGTTTAAACATGTTTTAACATGTATGTTTATTCATTCGTTCTTGTGTGTGCATACGCGTGCGTGTGTGTATGTGCCCGTATGCAATGGCAGAAGTGTGGAGGTCAGAGGACAGCTGGCAGGAGTCAGTTCTCTCCTTCTACCATGTGGGTTCCAGGGATGGAACTCAGGTTTTCAGGCCTCGCTGCAGGTACCTTTACCCGCTGAGCCATCTTACTGGCCCACCTTTAAAACATTTGGGGTTGTTTTATGACCCTCCATGGCTCGTGCTGAAGGAATAGTGCTTGTGCTCTAAAAAACACTGTATATTCTCAACCAGTCCTGATGAGACCTGGTAGGCTAGGGTCAAATAGAAGGGGAGGAGGACTTCCCATATCAGTGGACTAGGGAGAGGAGGGTGGGATTGGGAGGAGACAAGGGAGGGGACCACAAATTGGATACAAATTGAATAGAATGTAATAAATGATAATAATAAAAATTTTAAAGATGAAATATCTCATATGTCCTTTGGCTTAATATGGATCTGTCTTCTAGTTCTTTGTTTACCTTCTGCGTAGTTATTTCAACAAGGTTTTGAAGCTTCAAACTTGCTGGTGATCATCTTTAACATGTTTTTCTTTAATTTTCTCTTGTCACATGTAGGCCTCTGTCTAATGCATGCCTGTCTATTAATTATGGCTACTTGGTGAAGCGGCACTGCGTTGCATTAGACAGTCTGTTTCTTTGCCTCTAGTTTTACCTTAGGTCCCACAGCCTCTTTTCTCTGTAATACAGATGCTCTGCCCTTCTTTTGGTTGAAATTGGTGTGCTATTCTTTTAGCCGTCCTGTCACTTTCAAGCCATGTGCACCTTGGAATGTGAAGCGTCGTCTTTTGTAGGCATCATATGTTAAAAACGGTGTTCTGCCAACTTGATTCCAGTGCAAGTGCTGAATGGAACTGTGCATCAACGCTGCAGAGCTAGCTCAGGGTGCGCTGTCTGCGTACTTTCTGCTTGGTCTTGTCCTTTCCCATTACCCTCTTGTGTCTAATGGGCTCTCTTTTTATAATGTACTATGCGAATTCTCTCTCTCTCTTAGTATACTTTAATGTTATATTAAACGTTATTGCCATAGCAGTTAACAAATAAAATTGTAGTTAACAATTAAAATACTTGCATTAATTCCAATGTTATTGTTATTTTTTCTCTAAAGAGAGGTGTTAATGAAGTCCAATTATTTGTTCTTTATGGGTTTTACCTTTCTTTTTGTACCCACCCACTTTTCCAGACCATCATCACCTAGATTTTCTTCTATGTTATCTTCAGATCTGTTTTTTTCACATAGTATGGTTGAGGTTTATCTTGAACTAATCTTTGAGACATGAAATGTAGTACCCGGGAATCTGGCAATCTGTTTCTTTCATTTCTTCCACAGAATTCCTACCATTCCTTAACCAAAAGTTAGTTGATTGCTTCTGTGTAGGTGAATTTTCTGAGTCTGTTTTGTTCCATTACTTTATTTGTGCACTTTCTCTTTGGTGTGTATACTGTTATGCTTTCTGTGGCCTGATGTTACGAAGCACAATTTACTGGCATCAGTTATTAGACTTCTATCATAGATCATGGCAGCAGTCCTCCATCTTTACCATGATAAGATTTTAGAATTGATGTATTTTTACAAGGCAACTTGTTGGAATATTGTCTGAGTGTGAATTAGCTCCATAGACAATTATGTCAGAATTCACATCTTAGCAACGTTAATTTTTTATGCTTAAGCATGGAATTTTTTTATTTATTTGGGTGTCTTGCTTTTATTATCATAGTTTTATAATTTTCTTCATAAAGGTCTTTTCTATATTTTGATATATTAACACCTAAATAAGAGTATTCATTCTTTGAGGTATAAATTGCAGCATTATGTTTTATCATTTTAAAGTTTAAACTCCGTCACAAAACAAAACCAAAAGATGTGAGCATAGAAAGGGGATTTCTTGGTGTTTACAAAAGTGGGAGAACATAAAAAAGGGTTGGGATAGCAGTAATCAAAATGCACACATACAGATATGAAATTCTCAATGAACTAACTTAGTAAGAGTTATATAAATTAGCCTTGATACCTATAGAGCTCTTTATTAGAATATGTTAGATTTCATCTAATGCTTTCTTGGTGTTCATAAACATTATCTTTATCTTTTGATTTAATTTTCAACTAAGTCTTAAGGCAGACAGGTTATTTTCTCTTCTGGTAGCTTCTTTCAAGGAAGCTGAATATTTTTGTACTTCTAAGAAATATCAAATACATGGAAAGTTAATTATATGTAATATATGAAAACAGACAATTAAAATGAAATGTTTTATACATGCATAATTATATGTGCATATATGTATATGTATGGTAAGAGAAAGACAAAGAGGCACACATATGAACAGACAAAAACAGAGACAGAACATATCTAAATAATAGCTATCAAGTACTTCAAATTCATGTCAAAAATAGAAAATTATAGAGATCCACATATATGATATTTTTCTCTAATAATAATTACATTTTTAAAAGTTTAACCTGATTTAAAAGATTGTTTCTCCTTTCCCATATTCATTTGTCCTTTGTAATAATGATTCACTTGGTGGTCTTTAGAGTTTGACCAGGTATACATATGTAGTAATCTTAGCTAGGGTTTCTATTGCTGTGATAATACACCATGGCCAAAAGCTACTTGGGGAGGAGAGGGTTTATTTCACCTAATAGCCCTCAGGTCACACTCTGTCACCTCAGGTATTCAGGGCAGGAATGTGGAGGCAGGAGCTGATGCAGAGACCATGGAGGGTGCTGCTTACTCGCTTGCTCGGCCTCCTTTCTTATAGCATCCAGAGACTACCAGCCCAGGGTGGCATTACCCATAATAGGCTTGGCCTTCCCACATCAGTGCACCACAGGATTCCCTACAGGCCAGTGTGGTAGGGACATTTTCTCAGTTGATATTTCCTCTTCCCAAAGCTCTAGAGATGGTATAAAACCAGCTAGTGCAATAGGCTAGAGTATCTATTTCTGGATTTCATGCAAATCTAAATATTACTTTATTTCTTGTTTTATTCATTCGAAATTATATTTGTCAGATACATGTTTGTTGTTAATATACTGTGCATTATTTTTATTTCTGTATCTCATTAAATTAAAACATTTTATATGATTTACATATTATATTACTGTTGCTAGATGATTAAACTGTACACATAGGAGTGACTATGTCATCTCTACTTGGAAGTGGCTTCTAGCAGGAGGCAACTTCCATTTATCTGCATAATGCTAGGCAGTTTTCCAAAGGTATCCTCACAATATAGAAATCCACCTCTCAGCTCAGACTGCAACATGCCTCATCGGTATTTACAACTGTCAGGCTTTTTCATTATGTCAAACTGGTAGGAATGTAGAGATATTTCAGAAAGGATCGAAGTAAGGATACTGTGTGTATGAAAAATGAAAAGGGAAGCAGGGTGGGAATTAGATGGATGGGCCTGTTTTTATTCTCTTCACCTAGTATCGATGTTTTGACAATTGATTGGATTCAGCAACAGAATTCCTTGAAACAGTTAGCATGGAGAAGACTCTGTACTGCAATTGAAGCATCGTTTTCCTTTCTTCACTATGTCATGTTTGTCAAATGAAATAGCTTTCCTGTTTACCTGCTGGCATCAACTGTAAGGAAGCAAAGAGGCAGAGTCAGCTTTTCTCCTTTATATATTGTCTGACATTTAATCTATGTCTTTAAGGTTAGCTCTTTGGTAGTTTTTTCCTTTATAGCAAATGAATGCATGTGGAGTAAACAAAAACCCAATTATCACCAAAAGGCATACATTTAAATGCAAATTCATCCTTTCTGAGGTGGAATGACCACTCAGAAGAACTCTTCCAGTACCTGGTTCTTCTCATTTTCATAATCCTTCATAATTCAATCAGTAGCTATTCTCAAGGTTAGTCAGCAATTGCTAATGAATTCCCAAAGATGTGTGTGAACATACTTCTTATACTATTCTTAATGTTCCCTGAGACTAGTCTTTTTAAAAAATATTTCTTAACAATGGCCCTATGTCTCTCACTTCTTTGTCTTTCTCCATCTTCCAACCATCTATCAGCGATATTATTTTTATGCCATTCAAGTTAATTGTGTATTCTAGCCCTGGACTTGTAATTGCTTTCCATTTTGTTTATTGATTCTGTGGAACATCTGTAAATCTTTTAATGATTTTTAAATTTTATGTTGTACTTTTTAATTCAACTCACTGAATAATCAGATATTCCTGTCAGTCCAATTAAGGTAACAGCATTAAATCTTCTCAAGGTGAAAAACAAGGTAACCAGGGACAAGGTCACATGGATATGTGTTCTGCTCATCAGTCAGTCACCCAAGACTCAGGGAAGAGTGACGTAGAGAACAAACAGAGCACCAGCACCCTTGTTCACGTCAGCCTCCTGGGAGAGTGACATAGAGGACAGAGCACCAGCACCTTGCTCACGCACCCTTTCCTTTCACCCTTTCATTGCTGGGACAAAGGCTGCCTTCCTGAGTCCATGTGTCAGTGCCTGCTCTGTTTTCTCCTCTTTCCTATATGCCCAAATCCAAAACTCTCAACATACACCAAAATCTCTATCTCACTGATGTTTCCACTTGGGTTTTTCTCCTAGTAGGAATTAACTTCCCTTCACCTATTTCATCATGAAATAAAAGATTTTTAATTTTAGATATATATCATAGAAACTAAGCATAGCATAGGATACATGATTTGAGCTATTTCGTTTTAACTAACTGGGCTTGAATTTTACTAAGAACCAATGGTACAAACAAGAATATTGGCACAAAACATGTGGTTCCTGGACTACTCTATGCATTTAGGAATTCAGAAGTCAGCACTGGCAACAACAGAGGTCTAAGTCCCAGCTTCTGTTGAGAAGCAACTCATGAAAGATGTGAACTCAGTGTCTGTTCAGGGTCAAGAGGAACAGCACATGCACACCAAGAGTGGGAGAACCTAATGGTCTCCTTTATTCTCTTTACGGTGGCGTTTGCGCTGTTCGTGTCCTGTGGGTCCAAAGATGGGCTTGAGCTGTGTGGGAGCCTTCTGCTGTCAGCCCTGTCTCTCTCTCTCTCTCTCTCAACACGCGTCCTTCCTGACTTCTGACAGCAAAATAATTTCAGAAGAGTTCACAGTAGACTGGCTTCCAGGGGACAACCCAGAAGCCAGTTCCTGCTGTCCACTGCGAGCTCTAGAGTATTGAACACTAGGTTTAAAGTGTGGTCTCTTCAACATCTCCACTTCCATATTCTACAATATGTACATATATCAACTGTTCTCTGACATAAAATTCATGGATAGCTTTCTTTGCCATTTAAAATTAGGCTAAGATTAAAAACAATTTGGTTTCAAACTTATTAATGTGATTCTTTATTTTCACAGATTTTTCTGCCTAGATATATGAATAGCTTTTCTCAAGAAGTTGATTCTGGATGGTATTCGGATGCTCTGGTGGATAGACAGAACTAGAAGGAATTGCATGCCAGTCTTAGGCAGCAATTTCACATTCCTGGAAGCACTCTGAAGCCAATAGCCTTCCTTGTTAAAATTTTAGACACAGGTAATGAGCTCTCCTGTACAATTCATTATGTATTTGGGGGAAAGTAGAGTGTTATTTTTTTTTGGTCAGGGACAGTTCTGATTTTCTAATTCAATAAGAATTTCAGGTGACTGGGAGTTCTACTACATCCTGGGCTTAGTTTTCAACATAGATAGGTAATGCTTCTTAGATGACTTTCATCATTCTAAATATAATTGCTAAGCATGACTTTTCTATTTTTGCTCTTGGAAATATTTTGACTATAAAATCACTTTAGAATCTCAGCAACCCTAGCTATCTGGAGTTGTATTATTAACAAATTACTGGAAACTTCGCTTTTTTTTTAACATGCTTAGGCCAGAGTTACAATATAGGCTGAGTGTATCTCAGGCAGGAAGTTCAGGTTTCTTACCAAACTTATTTTGGTGAAGTAGAGCCCAGTACCTTAAGGATTTAGGCTGAAGCCCCTGTGTTCTCGAAGTCTGTCAGTAAGTCCTGCTGTGGGTTCTGAAGTATTCTCATAGGGGGGTTCCCCAACTCCACATTTCTGCAGCACAGATAGATAGTCTGCCTCATATTTAATTCCATCTACTCCGTCTGCTGCTACAGATAGAGAAACTGTACTTTTAAAGGATGTATGTGATTGGGTGAGGCCAACCCACATCGTCTCTCTTTTGGCTAATGCAAAGACACGGTATTAATGACCCTAATATACAGAAATCCTTTTTGCCATGTATGACATAATCAAAGGAGAACTGTCTCATTGTGCTCATGGGTTTTATTCAGATACGAGGAGAAAGTGTATACAGCAAGGAAAACGCAATAGTTAACTGAGTCTTGTTCTGAAGCTGCTATGTTACCATATTCCCTTTGCAATAGGAGCCTCCTCAAATACTTTGCTGTGATTTCTAAGCTTAGCATTAACTTCCATTTACTTTCTTTTCTAGACAACTTTTCCTTTGTTTTATTAGGATTCACAGGGAAGCGTCTCACTTGTGGTGTGACTGCTACACCCTCTCCTCCCTTAGTCTGAAGTCTCTTTTGCCTCCTGGAGTGAATTTTTCATGAAAAGCAATTATTTTTGAGTGGGATTTTACTACTTATATGGTAATTATCAGGAATTACTTTCTACAGCATCAAGTAAACCCTGTTTGGAAATTTTCAAGGCTATCTTATATGCTGCCTCACTCATAAACTATCCAACCTGATTCTGCTTTTCTATGCAGTCTATACCCCTGGCTCTTTTATCTAGGCAGATGTATCCACTTACAGTGTAACACTATCATTCCTATTGATTTCCTCTTTCTATCTGACATCATCTTCTATTTCATTAAGTTTCCTCTTCCAGGAACAGCATAATTCTAGTACTTCCTTGAGACCTTCTGTTGTTCCTTATTATAGCCCGGCACACAACAGCTAGATCTTACTAATTATGCTGAGCCTTTTTAATTATGTTAGAAAGTACAGGTAGGCTTTTTAATTTTTTGTGCTGCATGATTGTGTTTGCCAATCATGTTCCCTTAATAAGGTAATGATTACATTAGAATCAAGATTTGTTTCTGAGAAATATGTTCCTACAAAGAGGAGGATTTGAGGCATCTGTTTTACATTCATGAATATAATGAAAATTCTTTGCCTCCAATATTTGGCTAATAAATAAAATTTAACTCTTTAGCCCAGTGGTTCTCAACCTGTAGGCCATGACCCTTTGTAAGTTTAATGCCCCTTCCATAAGACCATTGGAAAACACAGATATTTGTATTACAATTATAACAGTAGTAGTCTATTGTAGTCTATGAAGTATCAGAAAAACTAATTTTTATGGTTGAGGGTCACGCAAAATGAGTAACTGTATTATAGGATTGAAGCCTAGAAAGTTTGAGACCCACGGCTTGAGCCAGTTACACAGCGTATTATCCAAATATTTTCCTGCCTCCTACCAGTATAAATGTATATATACTGTATATGTGAGATATATATATATATATATATATATATATATAATATAACAGTATAAAGCTCACTGTATATGTGAGCTTAATTTGGGCTATTGTTCTCAGAATATGTACTGGTAAGAAGCAAGGAAATGCTCTCAGATTCTGAGAGCAATAGCCTAAATTAAGCCTATATATATATGTGTATGTGTGTGTGTGTGTGTGTATGTATGTGTAAACTACATGATTCTACATAGATAATATACATATATGTAAAATACATGATTTACAGAGACAATATACATATATGTAAAATATATGATTTACATGGAGAACATACATATCTATGTAAAATACATAGATAATATCCGAAAGATATACCCAAACGTGGCTCCCACACACTTATATAGTTGTGTTTGAGAAGGATTAGGAGGTATGGCCTTCTCAGAGTATGTGTGCCCTTGTGGGAGGAGGATGTGGGGTGGGCTTTAGGGTCTGTCTCTCCCTCCTTCTGCTGCCCGTGGACCAGGATGTAAAGCTCCCAGGTGCTGCTCCAGTATCATGCTTTTCTGCTTCCCACTGTAACGACCTCACATCAACCCTCCAAAAGTTCAAGCAAGCTCCCAATTAAGTCCTTCCTTCATAAGCATTGCCCTGGTCATGGTATCTTTTCACACCAAGAGAACAGCAAGTAAGATACCAAACTTGGCATTTTTAAAGCTATCTTATGTTGAAGAAAGATGTATTCAAGATTAATCCATCCTTGGTCTTTAGTCTACAAAACCTTGTTTTGTTTCTGGAGGTTTGAGCCACCAGCTCTTGCTTCAGTTCTCTCCTCTGACATCTACGGAATAAGTAGCCTCTGACCTATGATAGTTCAATTCTGATTATTCAACATTATGGTGGAATAAAGGTGAAAAAGATCCAGTAGAACTTATATTTTGGGTTTTTAATCTTTCTAAGGTCAGGAATATGCAGTGCAATATTCTCCCTTTGCAGTGGCAGCCATGAGATGGTCTCAGGGGTCAGGAGCATGAACCCATACCTGTGGTGTACTGTCTCTGATGAGCTATGGCGTTTGGTAGGATAGGGCTCCTGTCATATATTTAGTCTTTTTTTTTAATTTATTTATTTTTATCTCAATCACAGGCTAGGTACTTTGAATCCCAAGTGTAGCCCCCTCCCTCATTCCCTCTTACCCTCCCACTCCCTCCCTCATCTCCCTCCTCCCCGCCCCCTCCATGTCCACCAAGAGGGGAGGACCTCCTTCCCTTCCATCCAACCCCAGCTTATCCTGACTCC